>CATIWJ010136661.1:0-22365 GCA_949640765.1 Croton laevigatus | reverse complement strand
TATATCATTAATAGCAATAGTAATTCTCTTGCGTTACCTATTTTTGAAGTATAATTTTTTGTGTTTTAACTAATTGCCACTTCTTTGCTAATGCAATGAAAAAATATTTTGCTACTTTTGTTTTAATTTAGAAAGAGATTTGAATAAGCTAAAATCAAATTACATTTACTTATCAGCCATTAAGTGGCTGATGGTGTTTTGCGTTTCTTGTTGAATTAAGACCATATCGCTTGACTTTGCTTGGAAAGCCATTTTGCTTCAGATTCAAGAGTCGTACGTACAGTCTAACCGACAATGCAGCTCCCACACATCGGGACCCACCAATTTCCAATAAAACGGCCATCATTGTTTTTTTACATCATGAAACCCTTCTAACTCACCATTTTATTATCGATTTTGTTCCCGTACACATACATATTCACTCGTAAAAGTAAAATTAATAGTACTTTATTAACACTTCAAAGTAAAATTAGTACTTTTACTTAAAATTAAAAATATTATTTTCAAAAAGTATTTTTTCTATATATTACGAATTTTAAAAAAAAAAGTTAAAGATAAAAATTAATTTGAATTTTTTAGTAGAAAATTGTGAAAAATAATTATAGTAGTATTTCTTGATGTAATATGATACTACGTTTATTACTTTTTTTTATTATATTCTTTATTTATGTTATTGTAAATTATACTCAAATTTTAGTATAAGTAATTAATTAATTAATAATATAATTAAAAAAATATATTTCTTTTTTAATAGAATAGAATCATGTTTAGGAATAATACTACTTTATGATTTTTTTTAAATTCCTTATTATTTTATGATTTTTTTTAAATACCTTATTAGTTTATGTTTTAAAGTTAGTTATTTTTGTTTTACTGCAATTTATATTTTAATAGATAAATTAATTAAGTAATAAGCTATTTAATAAACTAAAGTATTCCCTCACAAAATACAATTAAAAATATGAATTAAAATTTATAATATTTCTTTATTAGAATATGATTATGAATATAAATTAAAATATTATTTTTAATTGAAAAATATTATGAATATGAATTAAAATAATATTCCTTAATAGAATAAGCTTATTAATATGAAATAAAATAGTGTTTTTTAGTTCAATAAAATTTTAATTTATTATTATTTTATTATAATTAATTAATTATATGCAATATATAGATACAATTAGAGAAATTTGGTGAAATAACACAAAACACTACTTTCGTTTGAAAAATATAACACTTTACTTTCAAAAATTGGAAAAATAGCACTCCAAATTAAGCAAACCAAATAGGGCATCTTCATCAACCAAGAGAAATACACCAAAAAACTTTTGAAGAAGTTTGGAATAGAAGGCTCCAAGAGTTTCAAAACACGAATGAGTACTTCAACTAAGCTTGACAAGGATGAATCGGGTATTGTTATCAATGAAAAGTTATATAAAGGTATAATTGGCTCTCTTTTATATTTAACCACCTCTAGATTCGATATTATGTTTAGTGTATGTCTTTGTGCCATATTTCAAGCATGTCCTAAGGAGTCTCATTTGCATGCTATAAAAAGAATTCTTAAATATTTCAGTGGCACATTACATTTAGGGTTAGGGTATCCTAAGAATTCATGTATTAATTTAATTGGCTATTCCAATGCGGATTATACTGGAAGCCTATTAGATAGAAAAAGCTCAATGGAAGAACATACATTTGTTATGAATAAAGAATGCTTAAGGCATATGAAGGGGAGAAAGAAAGACTTTCTCTATAATGGATAAAATTGGGTGACCAAGACATCACATTTGGAAACAATGACAAAGGTGAGGAAATTGGCATTGGCAAGGTTGGTAAGAATGCTTAACTTGATATTGTGCTTTATTTGATTGCCTTATACGCAACCTATTGAGTATTAGTCAAATTTGTGACACTTATTAAAAAGTGAATCTTGACTCTACTTAAAAGGGTATATTCAATCATGACAATTAATGACTTTTAATGATTTTAAAAGTAAGGTGGTATCGGATTATGAATTTTACCAACTCTATAAAAGTCTTTTAGTATTGAATTACAACTTTTAAAAACTTTTAAAAAAAGTCTATAAAAGTCACCCATTATTCAATTATGATTTTTATAAAGTCATTTAAATTCTCTAGATATTCAAAAAATGATTAACTTTTAGATATAATAGACTTTTGATTACTTTATATGACCTTTTAGCTAATATTATAAATAAAATAGTGAATAAATTCTTTATCAGTTTTGCACAATACTTTGACAGACTTTTTTTAGAGGGCAGTTAATAAAAAAAAGAAAGATTGTATTTTTGCTCTACTATTCTCTTCAATATCTTTGACGAATATCGGATATGGAAATCTCGTTTTGCAAAGACAATAAACTGTGGTTGAAGTCCTGAAGATTCAAATGCACTTTTGGCCATCACTGGAATCTCGTTTTGCAAAGTTGCAGTCTCAGCGGAATGCATCCTGTCGCGAGAATCAAAGTGAGATTCTCAACCTCGTTGATAGTTTGAATTCAAAAAGAAAAATGTTTACACCTCTAATTTTAGTTTTTGTTTGTGCAGAAAAACAAAGTAAAAATTTGTGCAAAAAAACAAATTAAAAAGAGACGCAGGTATAATGTTCCAATATGATGGAAATGGGGAAGAAAGAGGTTATTGTATTATTTCCTAAGTGGGCATCTGGGTCCAAGATTCGGGAAGAAGCGCTGACGAAACCAACTCTCCATGTGTTCGCTTGTCAATTTTGTGAATTTTTGTATCTCTGTAGCTGCTAATGAGCTTCTTGTTTAGGATGGGTATTAATTACTATTAGCATGGATTTGTTACTTTGGCTCAGTTTCTAATGTAATGCTTGGAACATTCCCTGTTCAAAAGAATACTTGGAACATTCCACTTTTTTTTTTTTCTTTTTTTTGACCTTTTGTAGTGAGATACAATCTAAAGGCATCTAGTTGCAATGAAATTGTTCATTGGAAAAAGCACCCAACACCTTTAGAACTGGAAAGTCATTCGCTTATATTGGAATGTTTATTATTATAACGTGTGAAAATTGTAGTAATTCAGTTTAAGGAAATAAAGTAAGCATTTAGAAAAATTGTTGTCATTTCTAAGTTCAATTGGGCTTTAAAAATAATTTCCAAGTTCATTTGGGTTAAAAGATTGCTGAACAGCCGATTGGGGTTTTAAACATATGGATTTCTAGCGTTTTACAAACACAGCAACGGGGTGAAAAAAAAGAAAGAAAAAGGAACTACTACAATTATCGTCCTTTATTCTTCTACTATTTCATACTCAAATCAAACAATTAGCATAATAAATACTGCATCCAATTTTTTCAAAAAACACAAATACCAATAAATCACCAATACAAATACACTATAATAATAAAAAATAATTACTAATCATTTATAAACTTTACTTTTTCAACAATATCAATAAAGAAATAATAATAAACAATTACAAAACTTACCATAAATGAAAACGTAAAGAATTGAAAAAATTTACTAAAATAAAAAACGTAAATAAATGAAAAAACTGGAGGTAATACAAATCTGTGTTTTTTGTACCGTTGACGTAATATGAGAAAATTTTAAGTCTTCATCAAGAAATCTATTACCCAGCAGGCTAAGAAAATTCTCTCTTACCTGGCCTTAGCCAGAGACGACGAGACTATTGGTGCATTTTGTGTGGTGGTGGCATTAGGTAAGCAAAAGGAACGACATAAGGGGGGTGAGGATGGTGTCCCGAAGGAGGAAGCATGACTGGAGTTGACCTGGAGGAGCGGCCACCGGATGTCCCATCGGAGCTAGTTTAAATAAAGTAATTTTTAATATAATAAAAAGTTCGGAACGAAATTATTATTTAATTTGTTTTTTTACTTGCTAGTTTAAATCTTTAGAACGTCAAAACAAAAATAAAAATAACATAAATATTATAAAATAATTAATCTAAATGCCTTTTTTTTTTTTTAACGTATATGAATGCTTTATTCACGGTCACCGTGTATTCTAATTTATTATGAATTATGAATTATACTTCAACCTAAATTGTGATACTGTTTTTTAAAAAAAGAACACCTAAATTGTGATACTAGTTACCATATGTATTTAGAGGAGCTACATATTTGAATTAAGAGAAAATTATTATTTAACCATTGATATTTTGGTCATAATTACTATTTCATCACGCTATTTTGGCATAATTGCTCTTCCATCATTACTGTTTGGCCTAAATATACACTTTAGTTACAGCACTATTAACTTTGATATTTGATTGTTAATTTGGCAACGACAGACATAAAAAATTGTAAAATTGGTCCCTGAAGTTGAATTTTTATTTTTACCCTTGTTACAACATTGGTGCTCAAATTCATTGCACTTTAAATTTTTTTTTTTTGCCAATAACTCCATTTTTACACTTAATAATTTTAAAATCAGAATATAAAAATTTTAAATTATAATATAAGAATATATTAATATTAATAAAGACCTAAAATACACTAAAATTCTTAATTTAATAAAATAAAAATAAAAATCACTATTATTATTTAAACATTTTTTTTCTTAATAACTTTCTGTAGTGTCTAAAAATTGTTACTGAAACATTTAGTTTCTAAAAATTATTACTGAAACATTAAAATAATAATACACTAAAAATTCTTAATGACCCTTTTTTTTAGTAATTTGTCGTAATTATGCTACAAACTTTCTTTTGTTTGGTGAATTGCATTAGAATTACTTTTTGTACGTTTCAAATATGCATAATTTTTAATCTATAGTATTTATAAGCTTAAATATGTTTGTGGTGTAAGTAGCAATAACATCAATTAGGTGTTTTAAAATTAAAAAAACAAAAAATGACACATTCAAAGAACTTATGCGCTCTGAGTAAATGGCTTGTACGAAGGTTTAGACTGTTTAGTTTTAATTTTAAAATTAATTTAGTATAATAGAAAATTATGAAATAATTTTAGATAAAAATTAAAATAATTTTCCATACCATTTTATAGTCTAAAAGAGTTAAAACAGAAATATCAAATTACACATAATTATTTTAGTTTATATCTATAATTTTTTTTAAATAATCATAAACAATAGAACTAAATTCCGAATTATCATCCCTAGATGAATTAACAGTAAAAAAATAAAAATTGACAATCAGTTAAAATAGAATCCGGATTAAACAAAAAGTCATGATCATAAAATAAACATTATCTCAAAGCTAAAATTTCGGTAAAATAAGGTAGGTTACCACCTTATTTAATAAATACTTTTAAAAATTTATATTATTGAGAAAAAAAAGTTTAAAATAATAGTAGTAATTTTTTATTTTTATTTTATCAAATTAATAATTTTTAATATATTTTAGATTTTTATTAATATTAATATATTTTTATATTATAATTTTAAATTTTTATATTCTGATTTTACAATTATTAAGTATACAAGTGGAATTGTTGGTAAAAAATTCAAAGTGCAATGAAATTGAGCACCAAAATTGCAAAAAGAGTAAAAATAAAAATCTAAGTCAACTTAAGGGGTAAATTCTGTAATTTTTTATGTCTGCCCATTAATTAACGGTAAAATATCAAAATTAACAGCGGTGACTAAATTGTATATTTTGGTCAAATTATGATGATAGTAAAGCAATTATGCCAAAAAACAGTGAAGAAATAATAATTATTAATAAATATAGGTGATGAAATAGTAATTTTTTAATGAATTAATGAATTTTCATTTTCTATAATGAATTAATGAAATTAGCTTGGGGGTAACTTAAGGGGGAAAAAAAATGAAATTAGTCTTTGCTTTATACAGTATTAGTTTTGGTTTATAACATTAAACACATTCTTTGATTTATTGATCAATATGCCCCTTTGAAAACACAAAAATCCCTCTCGTGTCCCCATCTTTCTTCTCAGATTTACACATAATGCACTACTAATCGTCGACTCACAGATCTAAGAGAGAACTTAAAAACCCTTCTCGTTCTCTCTCTTCTTCTTCGATCTACATCCTCTTCTCTGTTTCTTTCAAATTCATAATAGAACCTATTTGTCGCTCTCCCTTCTTACATACAATCCTTCATCTATTATCACTGGATGCGATTGGGTTTCTTCTCTTTGGTCTAATCAGATCTAAGGTAAAATTTGGCGCTTCTGTTTTAATCTCATTTCTATATGGTGCTCTTTTATTATCCTAGATCCATTTTCCGTTTTCATTTGTGCCTTTTGGTCTCCGTGAAAAATATGGGAATCTCAAAATTCTGTCAGATGGAAAGTTATTTTTACGTGATTTCTAAAATTCGCTCGTGATTTGATCTTGTTCATTTGTTTTTGCTCTGGTGCTATGTTGTTTTTGTTCTTATTGATGTGATTTGCTCTCTTTTTTTTGTTGTGTAGTGATTTTCGGGAGGGTTTCTGGTCAATTAGAAAATATGTTGACGAAGTTCGAGACTAAGAGTAATAGAGTGAAAGGATTGAGTTTCCACAGTAAGAGACCGTGGATCCTTGCGAGTCTTCACAGTGGCGTGATCCAGCTATGGGACTACCGAATGGGGACGCTAATTGATAGATTTGATGAGCACGACGGGCCTGTTCGGGGAGTTCACTTCCACAAATCTCAGCCTCTATTTGTCTCTGGAGGTTCGTCAATTGTCTAATTCTCTTTGACATTTACTTTGCCTAAGTGGTTTCAAACTCTGTTGCATTGCTAGAATGGGTGGATAATGTGTTGTCTATGATCTGCTGTTTTCAGTTTGAAATCTCAGTCACTGATTGGAGCATATTAAATCTTCTATTCTTCTTGTCAGTTCTTGTAGAATTCAAATTAGATCTATGAGATTTGTGATTAGTTGATAATGATTTGTTATGCAAGTAAAATAATGTAGGAAATCACTGTGGATTGGTTGAGAGTATTTATTTTTGTGCTGCATTAAATGGTGAAATCTTGCTTTAAGAAATCTATCCCTTCACTGATCTGTTGTGCAAGTGACAGAACATTTGTCTGCCTCTTCTTTTATTTTCTCGTCAGATGCTGGCTTCTAAGCAACTGATGGTTTTGCAGGAGATGATTATAAGATAAAAGTTTGGAACTATAAGATGCACCGGTGCCTGTTTACACTTCTTGGTCATCTTGATTACATCCGTACTGTGCAGTTTCATCATGAGTATCCTTGGATTGTGAGTGCCAGTGATGATCAAACCATCCGTATTTGGAATTGGCAGTCACGAACTTGCATTTCTGTGTTGACGGGCCACAATCATTATGTCATGTGTGCCTCTTTCCATCCTAAAGAGGACCTTGTTGTTTCAGCCTCTTTAGATCAGACTGTACGTGTTTGGGATATCGGTGCCTTGAGAAAGAAAACAGTGTCCCCTGCAGATGATATTCTGCGCTTGAGTCAAATGAATACAGATCTCTTTGGCGGAGTAGATGCTGTAGTTAAGTATGTTTTGGAAGGCCATGATCGAGGAGTCAATTGGGCTGCATTCCACCCCAACCTTCCCTTGATTGTTTCAGGGGCAGATGACCGCCAAGTGAAATTGTGGCGCATGAATGGTAAGTTGGTAACCATCTGACTAAACTTTTGTTATATTCTTTTGCAGTTACATTAGCAATGCCCTAAATGGGTTTTTAGTTTTTTTTTTTTTTTTTGGGATTATAGGATATTTCTCATGTTTGAATTGAGGATTTATAAGTTATAGTTGCACATGATTCCATTTTCTGGATCATGGTGTTAGAAACTTGTATTTATTAATTGGCATAAATTTTGCAGCTGACAAAGGTTACTTTTCATGATTTGTTTTCAGATACTAAGGCTTGGGAAGTTGACACTTTGAGAGGACACATGAACAATGTGTCTTGTGTTATGTTCCATGCCAAACAGGATATCATTGTTTCAAACTCAGAAGATAAAAGCATTCGTGTTTGGGATGTAACTAAACGAACTGGCGTTCAGACTTTCCGTCGAGAGCATGATCGGTTCTGGATCCTTGCATCTCACCCGGAGATGAATCTATTGGCTGCAGGTCATGACAGTGGCATGATTGTCTTCAAGTTAGAGAGAGAAAGGCCTGCCTTTGCAGTAAGTGGTGACTCACTGTTCTATGCCAAAGACCGGTTTCTGCGGTTCTTTGAGTTTTCAACTCAAAGAGATACTCAGGTCATTCCCATTCGGCGACCTGGTACAACAAGCCTGAATCAAAGTCCAAGGACTCTTTCATACAGTCCGACCGAAAATGCTGTTCTTATTTGCTCAGATGTGGATGGTGGATCTTATGAGTTATATGTCATACCAAAGGACACCATTGGCCGGGGTGATACGGTGCAGGAAGCAAAGAGGGGTGCTGGGGGATCAGCCATCTTTGTGGCTAGGAATAGGTTTGCGGTGCTTGACAAAAGCAGCAATCAAGTCTTAGTCAAAAATCTGAAAAATGAGGTGGTTAAAAAGAGTGGCCTCCCCATTGCTGCAGATGCAATATTCTATGCTGGGACAGGTAATTTGCTTTGCAGGGCAGAGGACAGGGTAGTAATATTTGATCTCCAGCAGAGACTTGTTCTTGGGGATCTTCAGACGCCTTTTGTGAAATACATTGTTTGGTCTAATGACATGGAAAGTGTAGCTTTGCTTAGCAAACATGCCATTATCATTGCCAGCAAGAAGCTTGTGCACCAATGCACGCTTCATGAAACAATCCGTGTAAAGAGTGGTGCCTGGGATGATAATGGTGTTTTCATCTACACTACATTAAATCACATTAAATACTGTCTCCCTAATGGTGATAGTGGCATAATTAGGACTCTTGATGTCCCCATATACATTACCAAGGTTTCTGGAAATACCATATATTGCCTGGATCGGGATGGAAAGAATAAGGCTATTGTCATTAATGCAACAGAATATATCTTTAAACTCAATCTCTTGAGGAAAAGATATGATAATGTAATGACCATGATTAGGAGCTCTCAGCTCTGTGGACAGGCAATGATTGCCTATTTGCAGCAGAAAGGGTTTCCTGAGGTTGCTTTGCATTTTGTGAAGGATGAGAGAACTAGATTTAACTTGGCACTTGAGAGTGGAAATATTCAAATTGCTGTTGCTTCAGCGAAGGAAATTGATGAAAAGGACCACTGGTATAGGTTGGGGGTGGAAGCTCTTCGCCAGGGTAATGCAGGTATAGTTGAATATGCCTATCAGAGGACAAAAAATTTTGAGAGATTGTCTTTCTTGTATCTCATAACTGGTAATCTAGAAAAGCTTTCTAAAATGCTGAAAATTGCTGAAGTGAAAAATGATGTGATGGGTCAGTTTCACAATGCTTTGTATTTGGGTGATGTGCGAGAACGTGTGAAGATCTTGGAGAATGCTGGTCATGTGCCCCTCGCTTACATAACTGCTAAAGTTCATGGGCTGGAAGATGTTGCTGAACATCTAGCTACTGAGTTAGGAGAGAATGTTCCATCTTTGCCAGAGGGTAAAGTTCCATCCCTTCTGATGCCCCCAGCTCCCATCATGTGTGGGGGTGATTGGCCGCTCCTGAGAGTCATGAAAGGTATATTTGAAGGTGGACTGGATAATGCTGGCAGAGGTGGTGTTGATGAAGAAGAAGAAGAAGCTGGTGAAGGTGACTGGGGTGAGGAACTGGATATGGTTGATGCAGAGGGCTTACAGAATGGTGATGTTACAGCTATCTTGGAGGATGGAGAAGCGGCTGAAGAAAATGATGAGGAGGGAGGATGGGACCTTGAAGATTTGGAACTTCCACCCGAGGCAGACACACCAAGGGCCTCTGTCAATACTCGCTCCTCAATTTTTGTTGCTCCAACTCCTGGTATGCCAGTAAGCCAGATTTGGATCCAGAGATCATCACTTGCTGCAGAACATGCTGCAGCTGGAAATTTTGATACGGCAATGCGATTGCTCGATAGGCAACTTGGAATCCGGAATTTCAATCCATTGAAATCCATGTTTCTCGATCTTCATTCAGGAAGCCATACCTTCTTACGTGCATTTGCATCTACTCCAATTATATCTCTAGCTGTTGAACGAGGTTGGAATGAGTCTGCTAGCCCTAATGTGAGGGGGCCTCCAGCGTTGGTGTTCAATTTCTCACAGTTGGAAGAAAAGCTAAAGGCTGGTTACAAAGCCACAACAGCTGGAAAGTTCACTGAGGCACTTCGACTCTTTCTTGCCATTCTTCATACAATTCCACTAATTGTTGTGGAGTCAAGGAGGGAGGTTGATGAAGTGAAAGAGTTGATTATTATTGTTAAAGAGTATGTTCTGGGTCTGAAGATGGAACTAAAAAAGAGGGAAATGAAAGATGATCCAGTTCGCCAGCAGGAACTAGCAGCCTACTTTACCCACTGCAACCTTCAAATGCCTCATTTGAGGCTTGCTCTGCAGAATGCAATGACTGTATGCTATAAGGCTAAGAATCTTGCTATTGCAGCTAATTTTGCTAGACGGCTATTGGAGACAAATCCAACATTGGAGAACCAGGCAAAGATGGCCAGGCAAGTTTTGCAGGCTGCAGAAAGGAATATGACAGATGCCTCCGAGCTGAATTATGATTTCAGGAACCCATTTGTGACGTGTGGCGCAACATATGTTCCAATTTACCGAGGGCAAAAGGATATCTCTTGCCCATATTGTAGTTCGCGATTTGTGCCAAGCCAGGAAGGCCAGCTGTGTACAGTATGTGATCTTGCAGTTGTTGGTGCAGATGCTTCGGGGTTGCTTTGCTCTCCTACCCAGATACGATAATTTAGACTGCTCAGCTGAGAAGATTTTTGCAGCACATCTTATTGGCAGCAGAAGAGTGGTCATCTTAAAAGGTAATAGATACTATAGAAGAGTTCCGGTAACTAGTGAATTTGTTTGTGCTGTCTTTACTTATTTTAATATTTTTGCTTTCTCAAATATCCTTTTTTTCACTTGGTTGATTATATTTTGAATGTAATAAACTTTTTTCAGAATTTTGACTTTTGGGCTATTCTTGTTCGCTGTTCATAGACAAGAATAGCCAAGGAGCTCTTTGTTGAATTAGATGATCTTTATATTATTGGCAGGACAGATTACATATCAGTGTATGCAAGATTCAAATGCCATTTTGGCCAATTTGCTTTATTTGTGATGAAAATTGGTGGTGCAATATTTTTTTTTTTTGTCTGTAGAATTGAACATTTTTGTACATCTTCAGCCAACATCAAGATTCAAAGTGTTTGGTTCAGGAGTTGGAAGCCTTTTGGAAAACGTATAATAATTTGTATTTGGTTTAAACAAAGTAAAAATAATGGTTGGTGGCTGGCTTCAAAATCACTTTTCAATATTGTATTGTCAGTAGTTTTCAATATTAAAGAAGAAAAGCTAATTATAGACGTTAGCATCGCATTATTATTTTGTAATTTTGGTGGCTGCATTCCTCCCAAAAGGGGTTGCTATACTGTTGCATTGAACAGTGAATTTAGGTTTTAGGTACTGAAAAATTATTGAATTGTGATCTGAAGTAGAAGGGATCAAATAATTTATTTCTAGAAAGTTGTATCATTAATTTGGATCCATGTAATCCGTTCCTTGTGCTGAGAGCTGTTATTTTTTTATATAGCACAAGCAATTCACTAACCTTGGTTAACACTCATTTTGACGAGTCCCAAAAATCACCATAGCAAGTTTAAATCCACTGTAATCCAATGGGGTTGGTCTGATTGTGAGGTAATGTCACCAAAGACTAAAGGTTCAAACCCTTGAGGGTAACTAAAGCAAAAAAAAAAAAGTTTAAATCCACTGTAAAGCTGCATAAACTATAGTCCCTAAAATTATGTTTCTTATCTATTGTTCCCTTATCTTTTGAGCTTCTTCCATCAAAAAAGTTACCTATTTTTTCCACCAAATATTCATAAAACAGGCTTCCAATGTGCAGATATGCCCCTCCTATTACTTTGTTTTCAATTCATTCTTTAAGTGTTTGCAGTTTTTTTCTTGCATTCAATCAATTTTAGAGAATTTAGGGCCTAAAATGTTAAAATACCCTTAACTTTGCGACAAAAAACCAATGATACCCACATTTTAAATTAATGTTTAAAATACCACAAATTGGCGAACTTGTGAGATGTACCCAAAATCTGAAATTTTGAATTAAATTGAAATAAAAGTTCGTTTTATTTGGCCAATCCAAATTTACTGAACTATAGTTGGGTTAACTCCAACATGCTCCATTACTGTTTCAAACATTTCATCAATCACCTTTTTTATATACAATTAGTATGAAGTTATATAAGATCAGCATAAACTTCGTTTACACAAGGAATATTAAGATAAAATCAAGAAAACATACTTGGTTTGCCTAAAAAAGAAATATGCATTCCAATCCCAAAGATGATATCCCCTACATATGTAATTTGAAGTGAGGAATACATAACAAGTACAACAACTGGATATATAGCTTACGACCATCTTCAATTTAAACAATTTGCAAATAGGTAACACAACACAATATATAGTTAGTAACATCATTGGTACAACGAAATGGGAAAATTTAAAAAAAAAAATAATAAATCACTCAAATCCAATTAAAAAATCAATCGTAAATAAAATAAAAATAAGTAAAAGAGTGGCATCTTTAATGAATAATGAAAAACAAGCTTTTCATCACTTCAATAATTATTTTGATATAACTATACACATCAAGATTAAAATTCTCCACCCACATACAATCTAAACAACCATTTGTCTTTTTAAATTGCTTCTTTCTATATGAAATTTCAACAAAAAACTTTTTTTAAGTCTAAAAATTTACCATATACCCATAGTTCCAAAATAGCAAAAAAAGAGTCTCAAGTTTGCTTCTTGTTAAACCAGTCAATGAGCATAGCGACTACCATTCAGATTGTGGCTTGATGATTGCTCGTACAAAAGTTGTTTTACATCAAGCAAATCCCTTTTCGTTAGTATAAATTGAAAGACAAGCTAATGAAACTGCTTATGTTATTGCTCGGCCTGTTTTTTCATATGCTAATTTCTAGTGATGGGACATGATTTCCGCTTGTATTTCTCATAATATTCAAGTTCATCGTCACTAATAAATATCCTCATTCATATCAGAAAAATTGGTAACTAAACATTTTTAGTGTAAAAATTAAACATAACTTGTTGGAATTGTTGCAATTTCGTTGAATTTTTAATGGAAAGTTTTAGATTGTTTTGGAACAAATGTATAGAATGAATTTTACCTTTTTGTTTGAAACTTTTTTTTATTAATCATGAGGTGTTTTGTACGGGTCTCAACTATGGGCAGTATCTTTAAGGCATAGCCACTTCTAAATTAATTTTCATTCAAACTGGGTAGGTCTTTTTCAAGAAGTAAAGTTCTGGCTCCAAATTTTAAACTGTTGTGTTCATGAATGGGTTCGAATCTACGACCTTGCTTAAGCCACTTACCAATTCACCTGTACCTTTTAAACTTTTATATATATTAGTTATGCGTTAACTTGTTTTATATTTTTGTTCGTTATTTATATTGTAGTTAGTTTGACTAATTATATATATAGACAGTAATAAAATTTATATAAAAATAATAAATTCTTATTTGAGTAACTTCAATTAAAAAATTTGAAAAATATTATTAATTATATAAATATAATTAAATTTTCAATTTTTTTTAAAAAATTATCAAAATAAATTTATTTATTTATTTATATATTTATTTTTATTTTAAAAACTCATTAATTAATTTATAATTTTTATTTAATTAAATTTTTTAATTACACAAATATTTCATTTTCTAATAATTTTAATTATAAAATTATTTAAAAATTTTATAATTTTTAATAATTAAAATAACATATTTTATAAGGTGTGTACTAATAATAATTAATTAGTTAAATAATTTAAATAATATATTGTATAAATTAATTAATTTAGTAATTTTGTGAAAATGTTTGTACTAATTATATGAATATAATTAAATTTTGAGATTTTTTTAATATAATTATCAAAATAAATTTATTTATTTATATATATATTTATTTTTATTTTATAAACTCATTAGTTAATTTATAATTTTTATTTAATTAAATTTATGAATTATATGGATATCTTTATTTTACAATAATTTTAATTATAAGATTACTTAAAAATTTTATGATTGTTAATAATTAAAATAACATATTTTATAAGTTTTGAATTTATACTATTTAATTAGATAAATAATTAAAATAATATATTGTATAAATTAATTACTTTAGTGGTTTTGTAAAAACTTTTATACTCTTTTAAGATGCTCGTTGTTATCATATTTTTTTACGATCCATTGTTATCGCATTTAAATATAATATTATTATTTTTATAATCACGTTCATCTGCGATATGAATGAATAATCAAAATTTTAATATAGTATGTGACTGAAATATTTTTCTCATAATATTTTTTTTCTAACCTAAAAACAAGCAAGTGGTGAAAGTACTTTAAAAAAATGATTATACTCAATAATATAAAATTAATAATAATAATAATAATAATATTATTATTATTATTAGAATTTATTTTTTAATTAAGATATACTACTAATATTAATATTATTTTACTTTAAATTTTCTAATTATAATATAATACTATATTAATAGATTATTATTTAATTTAATTAAAATATAATGTTAATACTAACTCTTAATTAGGATATATTATTAATATTAATACAATTAATACTATGAGGATTGTTATTTTTTAAGTAATTAATTCAGTAATTTAATACATATATAATTACCTAAAAAAATTAGAAATTGGAGAGGTATTTTTGACAATTACAATATCCCCTTTCCACTTATACATTTATGTATGTTATTATTGTTATTATTATTATTATTAGGAAAATTGATAAATTTAGTGTTTAAACTTTGTTAAATCTTTCAAATTGGTGTCTCGTCAATTTTTTTTGCCAAAATGGTGTCTAAAGTTTACATTTAGTGCTCAAATTGGTGTTTGGCTCAAATTTGCACTTTGAATCCAATAACACTTTGACCTTTTGAGAGTGGCTATATATGACTTTCAACTATCAATTTTTAATATTAAACATACATTTGGTCAAAATTAAGTAGTTTTAAGTTAAATTAACAATTTATTTGACTTGACGCCACTATTAAATAAATTAACTTGGAGCAAAAGTGAACAAAAATAGTGTCTAAATTTTCATTTCAAATTTATGGCAGGACAAACAACTTTATGCACAATTTAAACACAAATCTTTTGGCTTTTTGTAGAACCTATACAAGAACCGAATTTGAAGAACTAGACCTGAAGAACCATTAAAATTTTGTCGGTTTTTTTTTTCTGGCTCTTTATCTTATAGGTTCCACTTCCAAAAAAAATAAAATAAAGAACGGATCTTACACATTCGTATTTTACTAAGAAATTCTTCCGTTGAGTAATTCACTAAAGATTAAAATAGTACAATTGAACAAAACAATATATAGAGATTAAATAATAATATTAAAGAAATATAAAAACTGAATAATTTTTTCCGTCCATAAAAAAAAAATAACCCCAACAATCAAACTGCCACCTCCTATAATCAACCCAATAAACTAGCAAGATTTTGATTAAAGTATCGAACCAAATCATTTCGTTGATTTGTTATCAATTTCTATGAGCTTAACGTTAATTGTCGAATTCTTTGTTTCTAATCATACCAAAAGATTTGCCTTATTCTTAAGATTTTTTATAATACAGTACATAATACGAAAATCGGAAAATTAAATAAACACAATCAATTAATTAAATTATAAATAGACTATTTTATTCTTAGATAGCTAAATTTTATAGGGGTATTTTAAAAAATTCCAATATTTCCCATTCGTAATTTTAATTGTTATTATTATTATTATTATTATAGATTACATACTACAGATATAGGTATAGATATATTAAAGGAGACAATCTTCCACTTCCTCAATAAATTTTACTATCTCCCTCCTTGTTAAATTAATACTTATTTTGTTTCAAATGAGGTGAGTCTTACAAGAAATATCATCATTTATTAATTTTTTATCGGGCAATGATAGACGATTCATAGTGCACAGAAGCGATTTTTTTTATATAAGGATGCTTTTGCTTTTCATAAATTTCATAATTTTTTTAATAAATTAAAAATTTTTAATTGAAAATTTCAAGGAAAATGGTTAAGAATTATCTAAAGTATTGCTTAGAACCATTATTAAAAACCAGTTGAATAACAATAACAAAATTCACGAAATAACAGCTCTAGATTCATTATGTATATAAATTGACATCTAATATAAGATCGTTCATAATGTTGTTAATAATATTATAATATGTAAGCAATTGAGGAAAACAGTGTTTTTCAAACAAAAAATTGAGAAAATATTGTTCCGTTCAGTGATTAATTTAAAAAATAAAATTAGCCATAAATAATAGATAGTGATAGTAATAGTAATAGTAGTGGAATGTTTTATTTAAGAGATTTTATTTTTAAATGTGAATCACTATTTTTTCTAAAAAAAATATAAAATTCGAAAAAATTATAGAAAAATATATTTTATTAAAAATTATAAAATTAGGAAAAAAAGTATAAAAAAATATTTTTTATTGGAATATAGAAAAATATTAAAAGGAAGGAAAAGTTTAGTATAATTTGTTTTCATCGGACACTATAATTTTATGTGGTTGAGAGCTAGTAGAAACAGTAAAATTTTTACACTCAAATCAAAAAGGATTGAATTCGAATCTCTCTATCTAAATCCTGGTCCGTCAGTTTATAATAATACCATAATAAAAAACTTATATATATATATATATATATTTTTTTTTTTTAGGAGAACTCTAAAAATTAGATGGAATTACAATTTTCAAATGGAAAGAATAAAAATAACAGCCTATCAAATGGTTTGCTTGAAAAAAAAGGAACCTTTTGAACGAAGCTTCAATTAGAAAACTTGATTAGAGAGGTTTCTTGGTCAGTTTTGGACGGTTACTTTATATAAAGTATAGTTAGCCACGTGCCAAACGCTGATTGGGCGTGATACGTGCACCAGTACTGATTCTGCGTCACATGGTTTCATAAAATAACCACAAACTAAAACTAAAACAAAATTTAAATTTGCCAAACACACAATTTTGCACAAAAGAAAATCGGAAGAATCCGTCACTCATGCCCAGGAAATCGATGACTCCGTTGGCCGTACCAACCGCCACTTCCGTGGGCGTCGCTTCCACAGAATCACATTCCCAGGAGGATCTTGTTTTACTTGATGAAATAGAAACAACCGATCTTTCTTATTGGGAGCTTATTAACCCGTCTGATGCCGATTCCGACACGGAATCTCTGCATAGCTTGGAAAATGGGTTTCTCTCGTGGTACGGTATTTCGTCTTCTTCAGTGGCAAAATCTTCAATTTCTATTCCAGAAAATGAAACCCAAGAACAGGATCTTGTGGATCATGTGAATTCTTGTCATGATAATCATAATTACTATCATGATGCTTTAAGGCCTGTAATTTTCCCTGTTGTGGGTTATGGGGTTGAGGAGGAAAAAGAAGAAGAAGAAGAGGAGGAAGAGGAAGAAGATGAAGAAGAGGAATATGGGTATGGGCTTGATGATGAACTTGTGCCGTGGCAGGTGAGTGGGAAATTAGGGAGGCAGAGAATGAGGAAATTGGGGAAGAGAGTTTCTGCTAAAATGATGAATTCAAGGAGGAACCCTCATTTTTTCGTGAAGCCAGGGTGTGTTCGTGGCAAGCATGGTTTGGGAATCAAGGCTTGAAGAAGAAGAAGAAGAAGGATGAAGGATCGAAGGTAATTTGGCAAAATCTGGTATTCAAATTAGGGTTTTCCATTAGAAATTTATCAATTATGGTGGGCTAGGTTGTAAGTATTAAAATTTGAATAGGGTAATTTCAGTTTCAGATGGTAGTGTAATGTTGATTGGATGCATTTATTTAGAGATCATAGATTTTAACCAAATCACCACCCATTAGATTTCATTGTCCCCTTGTCTTGATTTGATTTCTACTAATTGTCTACCCCAATTAAACATATACAATTCAACTGTTGCATAAATTGGTGAAAAAATTGGGTCTTGAAACTTATGTGTTTATCATTTAGCGCAATCTGTAGTTTTATTTTTGTTTGTTTAATTTGATCATTTCTATCTAAGTGGGTTTTTATATGCCACAAATTTCGTTATCTAAGCGACAGAGCTAAAAAATCACCCTTGTCCTTTACTAAATTATGCTTTCAATTTGAATAAAAGACATTAAAACCAATGATATCCCCATAATACGAGGGCTAAACTGAGTTCCATCCTTTTGTCTACTTGTCAATAATTTTTACCAATTTCTTAGTTTTGTCCTTAGATCTTTTCCCCCCGCAAGAAAGTAGAAGGGTTTGGTTTGTTACTTTGGTGATAGCTCTTTCTTTTTTTTAAAGCCGATAGCTCTTTCTCTTTCTCTTCTTTTTTTTTTTAAATATAATACTTGTTCAATTTGCCTAATTTCTGTTCAAAAAAGACCATTTCCCTTAAGTCATTGCGAGTGAGTGTCACTTTAGGAAATGGAATAAGTGAACCAACCATAACCCAGAACCAAAGTCTGTATGGATTACTTACCTTGCTTAGATTTTGAAGAAATGGGAAATGAAGTGTATATATATACATAATTAATGAACAAACAGTTAGGTGTGACTAATTATTTTGTGTTTCACATGCAAGTCCCGGGGGAGTAAAAAAGCATTAATTTCAATTTCCCTGATTCAGGAAATTATTCTTCAATGTTGTATCTAAGGAGTCGATGAATATGTAATTCAGAGCCATTGCTAAAAATAATGGGTTGATTCAGAACCATTGCTAAAACAACATTGCTAAAAATAATGGGTGGTATCAACTAGTATTCGTGCCCGTGTGGTGCGCTTTGATGCATATAGAGATATAGGAGTTAGTACATATATAATAAGATTTATGAGTGACAGCAGGCCAATAACATTTTTACTTGTATTATTGCCCTTGTTGAGTTTAACCCCTGAATGAATATACTAAGTCATTTTAAATCCTCATACTTTCTGGTTATTGGCCCTGAGCAAATCCAATTGAAAACGGTGCATGTTTCTCGACCTAACGGAGGGCACATGATTGAATTCCCACATGCAAAATGACGTCCTTTTCATCTCTGAAGTTCCTTACTCAAAGCATTTCGCCAAAAACATGCAATGCATTGCAAATCCTCACCTTTGTAGTGCTGAAAACCATTGCTCTAGTAGAGCAACTTTCCATAGAAACATACATATATATAGGCCACTGTCATGGTCAAGCACGCCTCATGGAAGTAAATCATCTACATCCGCTGCAATAATGACAATTTGCAGGTAGTTTTTGCATGCCTCAAAGAAAAGATAAGGCCCAAACAGTGCACTTCACTAAACCTTGTATAGCTCAATCTCCTGAATGGTAAAACAAAATGACTAAAGTGAAGGCATCAGTAGTATATAATGTGAGGAGCTAATGCAAAAGCCAACATTTATGCACACCTCACATATCTTGTTACCACATCGAAATTGTTCCATCATTACACGAAGTCTACTTATAGAGAGATTATAGCTAGAATAGTAACCAGTAACCTACTGATGGACTAAAATCTAAAGGAAATTAACACTGAAGTAAACATCAATTCGAAAGAGAAGCCACTCATCCTACATTTGATCAAATTACCTTGTCTTTTAGACCGAAACTTCAAACATCTAAGCATTCGAAAGTACTACAATTAGCTCAAGGATTAACAGATTGTCAAATTAAATATATAATCCACCTCTTGATGAACCGCTTCGATAAGAGGTGCATGGAGGTGCCCGACCATGGTAGTGGCAAGCTAGGTATGTTTCCATGTGAAGTTGCTCTGTTAGAGCAATGTTTTTCAGTGCTACAAAGCCGAGGATTTGCAGGTATGCATAGAAACTTGAAAGAAGAAAACAACGTCATCTTGCATGTGAGTATTCAATCACGTATGTCGATAGCACACCATTTTCTATTAGACGAAGGCTGTTCGTTGCCAACGAGCAGGAAGTATGAGGGTTTAAAATGATTGTTAGTATATTAGCCGTGACAATTAAGGATAATAATCCATTCCCTAAATATCATCTGAAACTCATTTCAAACTCTTGTTTGACAGCACATTACTCTCTTTATAATTTTAAGTTGTAATTTGTGGATGGTAATGCAACGGTCGAGTACCCCCACAAAAAAATCCAATACCCAATCCAAAACTATTTATGATATTTCTAATTAAATATTGGGCTATCTATTCTATCTCACCCGGTCCATCCCATTTTTATTATTCATGGTACCCTTTTAATTATAAGTATAATTATTTAAATTAAGAAAAGAATAATAATTATTCACAAATAAATATAAAATAGATTTTTTTTAACAAAAATACAATATAAACTCTTTAATGGATTCATAAGTGTAATTTAAATTTTCTTATATTTTAAGTATAATATTTTTATTTTATACTAAACGGGTAATGGATACCCATCAATAATTATCTGCCTGGGACTATACCCATGACGGATAGTACTAAATAGCTTGGCATAATTGATAGTACTACAAAGGTGAGAATTTGCAGGTATGCATTTAACGTGTTTGATGAAATATTTTTATTTCTCATGATATTTCGAGATAATAGTTTTGAGAAAGAAGATATATGATTTCTTCTATTCGAGCTTTATTTCAAAATTTTGACTTATAATCAGAAAGGTTTGGACTTCAATTTATAATCAAAACATCTAAATTTCAATTTCATTTCACTAATAGTCATTTTAGCCATAAACTGTAAGTTTTCAACCTCCAACATAGACTAAAATGTAATTTTTTAAATATCATTTCATCCTTAACCTCCGATCTTTATTAAACTAAAATTTTCATCCCAAAACTAAATTTCCATTTTTGAAATGCTTCTGTTGGATATATTTTCTTTTTTCTTTTTCAATTTTTTTTTCAGTTTTTTAACATTAAGACATAAATTTATGATTAAAAAATTAATAATAATGTGTGAACGTAATTTAAATAAATTGATTTAACATTGTATATTTTCTTTCAAAAAAACAAAAATATTTTATATTTGATATATATATATATATATTATGATTTAGTATAGTTATTTGCTATTTTCACTGTCTAAATTAGAATTTGAGTTTTGGATTGAAAAAATTCAATTTAATCATAACTCGAGATTGAAGATAAAATAATGTTTCGAAAATTAAATTTTGATCCCTACTACAAGTTGAAAATTATAGCTTATGGGCAAAAGGAGTAAAGAACTACTAGTGAAATAAAATCAAAGTTCAAACTTTTTTTTATTACAAATTAAAATTTAAACCCCTCTTTTTTTTTTATATAAGCTAAAATTTAAAGACTGTAGATAAAAATTACTCTAACTTTAGTAAGGCAAATTAATTAATTAATTATTAAATATAAAGTTATTCCAATCCCGATTAGGTAAGAATTTTTTTTTTCTTTTAAAAGAATACTAATTTAAAAATTCCTTGATAGATATGATTTTTTTTTTTTTTGGCTTGATAAGATATGATTTAGCTTTTATTAAGGAATACGTAAAGCATTCTTTAATTATAGGTAGAAAATATAAATATTAGATTTTAATTTTTATGTCCCAAATCAAAATTTTAATAGAATATGAGAGTTTAAAACTCATATGAAACTCTTTTTTATCTCATGTCCAAATTTAAGAGAAAACAAAAGCATAGATTTCGTATCAAAATTGAATTTTTTTTTTTTTTTTTTATATAAAGGAGATCATTAATGAACACAATAACATCGTGGATTATATAACATGGTGTAACTCTTCATTTTGCATCAAATAAATGATGAATGTAATTGGCAGAAATCGAACATGAAACCTACACATTCTAAATTTTTTGTGATAAATTAGAAGGTGAACTTGCCACACCTGATTTGAAAAAAAAAAAGAAGTGTTTAAACAAACTAATTATCCCACTTCATTTAATTAAAGATTTTGTATGTTTAATCTACTTTTACTTTGCAGTAAAAAAAAAAATTGATGAAAAAAAGTTGACCTCTTTTAAAAAAGAAATAAATAAATAAAAGTTGACAATTTATTTAATTTGAAAACCAAAGTAATTAAAAATCATGAATATTGAAAGCTGAAAAAGCTAAGCTTTAATTTATAGGCCTTTTGGGTAGCTGCTCGGTCTTTAGAGCAGAAGCTTGGGGCGCTTTGCTTGGCCTCCGAAAAGCTTGGTCTCTGGGTTATAGAAAAGTGATTCTGGAAATGGATAATCAAGCACTCGCCGCAATGATTAACAATAACTTCTT
>CATIWJ010136654.1:0-29613 GCA_949640765.1 Croton laevigatus | reverse complement strand
TTGTTTTTACTTTGTATTTGCCTATAAAAGGCTTGTTCTTGTTTAAGTTTAATATATGTGTGAAATACATATAATTTAGAGAAAAAGTGTGAGAGCAAATTTATTTTTCTATTTTTTCTTCTTCTCTATCCAAGCCTCTGTTTCAACACAATTAGAAGGCGTTCTGTGATTGGAATCCATCAAACACCACTAGAAACTAACTTTTGCCACAACCTCCTTCAATATTTATGCCTTTCAATATTCAGAAGATAGAAAAGCCATCTGTTCGGCCAAGATAAGCCAATTACTTGGCCAAGATTAGCCAACTACTCGATAGGTACATGAATTGATGGTGGTGGTTAGATATGAGGTTGGAGATAATATGTTAGTTAATTATAAAATAGTATCTAAAATATACGAATTAATTCAATTAGCTCTGAGTTTTAATCTAATTTCAATATAGGCTTGCATACTTAAAATATATGAATTAAGTCATAAAAATTTTCAATTGGATTGAAATCAGTTAAGGTATAAAAAGTTAAGAGTGAAATTGTTGGTTATGTGGGAGAAATATTTACTTGAAACAATAAGCGTGAAGGCTCTCAAATATAAAAAAGCATCTTGATAGGGGTTTAGCATCTTTTTCTTGGTGTTAGGAATTCAATAAAGCTCAATTGCATCATTTGGAAGATAATGGGTCTGACCATAGGCCTTTATTGCTTAAAATCTATAATTATGAATGAAGACCTAAAAAGATTTTTTTGCTTTGATAAAAGATGGGGTCGACTACCTAAACTTGGAGATATCATAAAACAAGCTTGGACATTCTGCTCGAATGGTTATGCTTCATTCAGATTGCAGTCAAAACCAAAAAGTTGTAGGAAAAAAAATCCAAGCATAGATTAGAAAAAATTCTCAAAATTCCAAGAAGACAATTGAAGCCATTAAAGAAGAATTGGAGAAATTGAAAAGACAACCACTTTTTCCTGCTAGGGTTATTAGAGAAAAAGAAAGAGATCTTTTAAAGGCTTATGAAGAAGATGAATTGTTTTGGGCTCAGAAACCCATAAATAATTAGTTATTGGAGACAAAAATACCACATACTTTCACAACCAGGTGAAGCACAGAAGAATGGTAAATAATATTCTGGGAAGTAAAAATAATGATACAGAATGGGTTACTAGGAAAGACAAAATTGTTGATGTTATTCTGAATAACTATTCCAATATCTTCAAATCAACAATTTCGGATAGTATTGATTTGTCTTCTTAGGGGACAAGCAACAAAGTATTAGAGCAAATGAATAATTATTTGATTAGAGCAATCTCTGATGAGGAGATTGGATGTGCTGCTTTCTCCATAAACCCATTGAAAGTGCCAGGTGAAGATGGTTTTACAGGTTTTTCTTTTCAAAAATACTGGCATTTGATTGCACAGGATATATTTACAGCTGTTAGAGGTTTCTTTGCTATGAGAACTAGGTTGCATAATATAAATCACACCATTCTCTTATTAGTCCCTAAAGTGCAAAATGTTTTGACAGTAAAAGACCTCTGTCACATCGGTCTTTGCAACGTAAGTTAAAAAATTCTCTAGGATTCTTACAGCTAGACTATAGAACATCATTAGGTAGATTATCTCATAAAAATAGAGTGGCTTTATCAAAGGGAGCTTAATCACGGATAATATCTTAATAGCAAATGAAATTGTTCATTATTTAGCTAATAAGAGGAGAGGCACATGCTATGAGTTTGCCCTGAAGCTAGATATCAATAAGGCTTATGTACGTGTTGAATGTCCTTTCTCAGGCTTTGGGTTTTCACACAACATAGATTGATTGGATTATGGTTTGCATAACCAGTGTGTCTTATTCTGTCAAAATCAATGATGAAAAGCAAGGTTACATTCTTCCATTGTAGGGTATACATCAAGAGGATCCTATCTCTCCTTTACTATTTCTGCTTTGTACCGAGGGCCTCACTAGCTTAATTAATAAAGCTATGGAGGATGGTACTCTTACTGGTGTCCAATTCAATAGGTTTGGCCCGAAAGTTACCCACCTAATGTTTGTGGATGACTCTTTGGTACTATACCACTTAAAGCTAATGTTTGGGAGGGCTACACCTAAAGAATTTAGAGCTGTACTAGATATTTTATTTTTATATGCAAGGTATAGTGGTCAATCTATTAATCTTAACAAATCGGCCCTTATTTTTTTGAAAAATGTTCCAAGGCACCTCAGAGACAATTTGGCTACTATGATGGGGGATTTCTAGTGTAGATATGATTGATAAATATCTTGGTCTCCCATCAATTATACAAAGATCCAAAAGGGCTACATTTTAATATATAAAAGACATGGTTCGTGCTAGGCTAAAGAGGTGGAAAGAAAAATTTCTTTCAAATGCTAGAAGAGAAATTCTTATTAAAGTAGTGATCTTTGCAATTCCCCTATTTACTTTTTCATGCTTTAAAAGTTTCTTCGGCCAAAGAGATTAATTCTTTAATTAAGCAATTCTGGTGGGACAACAATCTAAAAAACAAAAGATCAACTATATCCTTGGACAAATTGTGTATGCATAAAAAAGATGGTGGTCTAGGATTCTACGACTAGAAAGTTACAAATCTTGCATTGTTAGCTAAATAGGGATGGAGGATAATTAGAAATCCTGACACCTTACTGGTATCGCTTTTCAAAGGTAAATACTTTTCACATACTTCTTTTCAGAATGCCTCCATTCCTACTAAAGCTTCTTGGGGGTGGAAGAGTATCATGAAGGGTAAATCTTTATTAGATAGAGGATTGAGATGGAGAATTAGAAATTGGAAGTATATTGCTTGCTTTCTAGATTGTTGGATTGTGAAAACTCCTCCTGATGGTCTTGATTTGATTTTAAATAGGGATTCTAATATTTACTGGGTTCATCAGCTAATTGGCGAGGAATAAAAAAATGGAAGCAGGATCTGGTTCTTTAAAATTTCTCTGGTAGTGATGCCACTTGTATTTTGAGAATACCTCTGGTTAATACATAAGCTAAGGATGATTTAGTTTGACATTTTACAAATGATGGGATATATTTTGTTAAGTCAAGTTATCAAGAAGCTTTTAAAATGCTTAAAGCTAATCTTGTCCAAAGTGATAGTGTTATCCAGTTTCAGTGAAAAGTATTTGGAAGCTAAATACTCCAAGGAAATTACCAATGTTTATCTGGAGATTTTTAAGGAAGGGTTTTTCTGTAGGGTCTAATTTGATCAAAAGACTAGTATTCCTTTCGGATGTTTGTCCATACTGCCAAGAGATTGAAGATGAAAAGCATGCCTTTTTCTCATGCCCTTTTGTTCAAGCAATTTGGTTTGTTTCATCTCTTGCTATTCATAGTGATCATATTCAAGGCAATGGACCGATTAAATTGTGGAGATCTTTAAGCTCTTGGATACAAAATTTGACAAATACTGTAGATTCCACCTCCTTAGTAGTTTTTCTTCTATGGCAGATATGGAAAGCATGCAACACAGTTTTTCTTCTATGGCAGATATGGAAAGCATGCAACACCAAGATGTTTAATAGTGTATTAATTGATGCAACCATTATTGTACAGATGGCAGTGAAGGATTAGATGGAGTTTAATCAAGTGGAGAATTCTGGTTCATTTGGGTCTACAAAAGATTCCTCCATGACAGCAACAACTTAGTTCCACCCCCCCCCCCCCCCCCTCCCGGTTTTGTAAAACTTAATGTGGATGCGGCAATTGATAAGGAGAGGAATTATGGAGCAATTGTGGTTGTGGCTAGGAATTTCTAAGGCAAAGTGGTTGATGGAAGGTTAAATGCATTATTGATATTTCTGATCCTTTATTACTTGGAATTCTTGTAGTTAAAATAGTAGTGGATTTAATCAAGTATTAGCAATGTGGACATATTGTTTGATTGAAACTAATTCGCGATTAGCTGCTAAAGCGATCTAGGGAAAGATTCAATTGCATTTTCAGTATATGAATTCGATTAAAGAAATTCGAGAAGAGCTCAAGAAATTGGAAGAGGTTAGATGTTTATTTGTACCAAGATCTTATAATAGACTAGTTCACAATCTAGCTTGAAGTTCACTTGATTGAAATTTTGTTTGTAACAGGGATTGTCAGTACAATGTTGAATGTTAATACAATTAATATCTTTTGGGGAAAAAAAAAGAGTGAAATTAATTTAAAGTTCCAAATGAAGTGAAAATAATAGAACACCCAATGTGAAATTGATATTTTGGCCGTCAACTCATCCCAATAGTTTAAAGAAGAAATTTTCATAAACAACCCATTTAATTCTATCCATTAACCATTATTTTTTGAAATAAACCATTTAATATAATTATAATAAAAATAGAAATTCATTCATAAATAAATGCCAACATTAAATCTTTAAGTGAAATAATAATTATTACAATATTAAAATTCTAAATTACTAATAAAATGAATAAAATTAATTCATAATTATTAAAATGAACGCAATTAAAAACTTATGCACTCAATGAACCTAATTGATTAGTTCTATTTTTGACATTTCTCATAGCATCAACTATTCAAAAAAAATTATCAATAACGAAAGATGGGTTTTTTTTTTCTAATTTCTCTAGAAAGATCTACCCCGACAGAAATGGTAGGAGCACTGGCTTCATTAAGAATAACTGTTGCTTGTGTAGAAAATTAAAATTTCCATGGAAACTAAACACTGCCTTAATTGACTTTAGAAAGAATAGTATTTCTAGATGCATTAGACATTTACAACGAAGTAGAAGAACATGAACAAGTTGGCAAGTATATGTTTTGCAGAATTTTTATTTGAAAATTTATATTATTAATTTATTAAATTCAAAACATTCGTAAATAATATAATTTTAATTATTAATTAACAAAATTCAAATCATATTCTAATAAGTATACTTATTAGAATATGATTTGAATTTAATTAATAATTAAAATAATAGATTTGAATTTTACGACCTGTTCATATTTTCACGATTTGTGGATTTAGAAGCAGAAATTTTCAGACACGTGGGATATTTTCACGGGTTGTATTTTTATTATAGGTTATAATTTTAATTGTGAATTGTTTTAATAAGATTAGGATTGATGATTGAGATAGAAAGCGAATACTTAATGGAGAAGAAAAAGAAGACTTAGTTTAATTATTATTTTGGCCTATCATTATTATACACTACGAACTTTAGAAGTGTTCACAAATAAACCAGTTTTTGAACTTCGTAACAATTATGCCATAACTTCAAAAACTCATTACAATTGCGTTATAATTGAAATTTATGGACAAAATTGTCAAATTTCTTTGATGTGGGTCATTTTAGTTAGTTATTCTTAAAATTTTTACATCTCAAATTAAATTGGAGTCTCCTTTGTTTTTAACTAAAATCACGACTTTTATCTTTGTGGTTTAGTACAAAAGATGCAAATCAAATC
Organism: Croton laevigatus; assembly: GCA_949640765.1. Lineage (NCBI taxonomy): Eukaryota > Viridiplantae > Streptophyta > Magnoliopsida > Malpighiales > Euphorbiaceae > Croton > Croton laevigatus. The sequence goes on along the minus strand of CATIWJ010136654.1, from coordinate 24,172 downwards.
ATGAAAGTGGAGGTTGACTTTAGGTTGCTGTATGCAGAGAGAAAGTGATGGTGGTAATGTACAAGATAAAGAGAGAGAAATTAACTTAGCTATCGGATTAGTCTAACCATGTAGAACCCACATTAAAGAAATATCTTTTTAGTTTTGTCCATGAACTTCAATTATGGTACAGTTGTAATGAGCTTTTGAATTTAGGCCATAATCGGTACAAAGTTCAAAATTTTTTGTATTTGTGATAATTCGTAAAGTTCATAAGACATAATAATAATAGGATTATTATTTCTATTTAGTTTTGAGTTATTTTTTTTTAAGATTAGTAATTTATTTTTCTATTATTTTAATTATTATAATTTAATTCAAATCATATTTTTTTCTTCTAATTTTTTTATTATCATAAAATAATAGTACATAAATATTTTATGGTTAAAATGAATATTAAAATAATACATTTCAAAAATGTTTAAATAAAAATTTTAAAAATGACAATATCATATAACGGGTAGTTAAACGGGTGGACACGTGCAACACACGTAAGAAAATACTAGTATATATAAATGTGAGAATGACGGTCATTATGTTTCATCTAAAATGCCTCTATAAAATCTATATTATCAAGGATAAAGTTGTCTCTATATAATTATTTATGGTAATTAATTATATTCTAATAAGCAATAATATTTAATTACTAATTAATGAAATTCAAATCTAATTCTAATAAAAAAATACTATTTTAATTATTAATTAATGAAATTTAAATCCAATTCTAATAAAAAATCCTATTAATTAATTAAATTTGAATCCAATTTTAACAGTTAATACTATTTTAATTATTAATTAATTAAATTCAAATCATATTCTAATAACAAACACTATATAATTATTTATAATTAATCAAATATTCAAATTCTAATAAGTTCTAATAAGGAAATTGATGCATAGGTCAGGGTATGAATCATTCTAACTTAAACTTAAAAACATAATTTGCCTTTAAAAAAAAAAAGGCGCTAATTAAAAGCAAAACGTCAACCAAAATATATTTTTAATTCTCTCTTATTAAATAAAATTTATTTTAAATGTAAGTTGGAGAGACGAAATTTTAGAGGTTTATCAGATTTTTTGGTTTAATTAAAAACAACAGCCACTCTTTCAAAAATTAGAAAAAAAAAAAAGAAAAGAAAAGCCACAATTGTGATCTCAATTCTGTTATTAAAGAATAAAAAAAAGAGAATTTCTATAGGGTTCCTATGATTTTGAAACTATGCTCTTTGGTACTCTAGATAGTTGGATGGTATGATAGTTGAAAGATCTTAAAGCCTAATTTCCAAATTAGAAGGACCAAAAAATACATTTCCAAAAATTATAGGCACTCCATAGAAATTTTCCAATGAGTGAAACGTTTTTTAATTTCATTTTTCTAAAAATAATACTCCAATTCGTAAATTTTATTTTTTAAAAAATATATTTGGAATAAATGACGGTTTTCTTTATTAAAACAAAATATATTTCCAATTCATGAATTTTATTTTTTTTTTTAACCTATGATAAATGTGAAATATGAGATTCTATAGTTGAGAAACTTGAGATCCCTGAAATTTTAAAGAAAACTGTTTTTTTTTCCCCACCAAATTTTATAACGTGTATAAAAATAATCATGTCATCTTCTCATCACCTAATTCAATAGAAATGTAGTAGTCTTTTTATTTGCTTACAACAATAAAGCTTTTCATCTCGCTTCTCGACTTCAAGGCGGAAATTTTTACATTAAAACACGTTAACGTGATTCTAAAAATAGACCATTCGAAAGAAGTGAGAGGTGAGAGGTGAAAGATGTAGCCTTAATCTACAAATCGAAGTCATGAATTAATTCTTTTTATAAATTGGCAATTGGGCACAAAACTATGTGAAATCGTACTATAAACTATGTGAAATCGTACTATGTTTAGGGAGTAGTGAAAATTACTCCCACTTGATTATAATATGAAAATGTCAAATCCAAGTCTTAATTTGTGCTAAATTAATGTAAAAGGAGGCAACGTGTGTTTCCACATAAATTCAACCAAATAATAGTAAAGCAAAATTGAAAACCATGAAATTGAAAGTCGGGTTTTGGGTTTGGGTGCATTGAACAACAATAATTAGACCAACTTTCTACGGTTTTTTTTTTTGGCAATATGTCTCAAAAATTGGTAGCTATCCTAACTTAATTGTTCATCTTTATAATGCCTAATCCTGTAAGCCTTCCAAACATTACATCCACACACGAATCACGATAGAGGTGCATGTGGGTATATCGGAAAATTGAGGTTGACATAATAATTTGGTATTATATATATATATATATATATATATATATATATATATATATATGTCAATGTCTACTTTAATTTAGTAAACCTCTACCTTTTGTATTAAAGTGAATAAATACGAGAAAACGGGGTCTCTGAAGGATACCTAAATGTGAATATTGAAATTTCTAGACTCGTATCTACACTAAGTAAAGAATAGTGAGAAAATATTTGTTCGAAAAAGACTTATTTATATAGTGTCATGGAGTCAATCTAACCAAGATTTTTTTATTCCTATAGTTTATTTAAACATATTTTAACCTTGAATTGAAAATTTACAAAAGAAACCATAGAAATGTTATGAATAGTTGCTAGTGGCCAATTCAAAATAATAAAACTATAGTAAAATATTACAGTCAAAAGAGACTTAGAAATACTAATCCATGAATAATTTAAGACTGTTTTTACAAAAGAAGTTTCAAAAACAATGTCTTGTTTCCCATTCGGGAAGTTTATGATTTTAAATCTTTTAAAAAGTATTGAAGATCTTAAGAAGTGTTACATTTAACATATATTATAATACATATTGTTTTATTTGGATGATATAAGAAAAATAATATAGGAGCTGAAAATATTATTTTACTTAAATTTTGGTTAGGTGAATTCTTGAAATAGATAAGTTCAACCTAATACCACTATAATTCTATAATTTAGATTTGAGAGACCGCCAACTTTAAATATGTTTTTTCAAAAGTTGACATTGTTTATGTACTAACAAGATAATGATTGAGAAATATGCTTAATTAAGTGGACTATAATGTCCAGGAAAAAAAAGTGGACTATAATGTATGTTAAAAAAAAAAAAGTGGACTATAATTAATTTTGAAAATTGAATACTACAACTATAACTAAATCGAAGAATTGTATGTATTTTGATTCCCAATTGGAGACATATACTGTCATTCTTGAAATTTAATGTTGAATGGCAAATAATTCATACCAAACACTAAAATTTCTTCTTACTTTAATGTTATATTTTTTAATTTTTATATAGATAATTCGTATTTCACTTTAGGGAATTGGTAGTATATAGTACTTTTTTGAAACTCTAAAGTAGTAGATAGCATATTGTTTTGAAAATATAGTAAATAGTACATTTGTAGGTTAAAATACCTTTTTACCCTTATTAATAAAGATGCAGAGAGTAGGGCTGCAAATGAGCAGAGCGGATCGCGAGCGGCTCGCCACTCGGCTCGATAAATGCTCGCTCGAGCTCGTTCGTTAGATAAACGAGCCGAGCGCGAGCGTAATATTTGAGCTTGTTTATAAACGAGCGGTTGGCGAGCGGCGCTCGCGAGCAAACGAGCCGCTCATGAGCACCCACATAATATATAAACCAACATTTTAACCTAATTTTAGAAATCTCATTTCCCTTTCACCTTGGCTGCTGCTTTCTCTCGCCTGTCTCTCTCCCTCTCTTGCCTCTCTCCCTTCCCGTTCATCTTCCATCGCAAAGAATCACAGTCAACTACACCACCAACTTCAGTCGTTCACCGTCTCGCTATAGTTCTCTGTGTGTGTGTGTCTATCTTTCTCTTTTTTCTTCCTCTACTTCTTCCCTCTCGCCACCTGTTTATTTCGTGGCTTCCTCTCTTGATCCGGCCGTTCCAGTGCTCGCATCCAAAGGGAAGGCTTTGTAGAAGGAGCAATTGCAGAGAAACTCAAAGCAAAGGTAGCCATTGATTCTTGTTTATCTTTATCAGATCGATTTGTTTATTTTTTTTTCTGTGTGTGTTGGTTTTAATCATACCAGCGTTTGGTGGTGTTGTCGAGCTAGATCTGCGGCGAGATCTTGAAGTTTTTGAATGAGAAGATGGTTCTGGCGGCTGGTTCCGGTGACTGGTGGCGTTGCCTGGTTCTGGTCATGTGGAGGCGGCTAGGGCTTCTCATTACCGAAGAAGAGATGTTTATAAATGAGATTGTATTTTATTTTTTTTCTTTTTTTTTTGGTTAAAATTTAATGTAATTAAATTTAATTTTATAAAATAAAAGTATATTGACATATTGTTTTAGTAATATATTAACGAGCTCTCGAGCTTGTGCTCACGAGCCAATCTCGAGCGGCTCGTTTATTATCGAGCCTAAACGAGCCGAGCTCGAGCTCCAAATTTATGCTCGTTTAATAAATGAGCCGAGCGCGAGCATGCCAATACTCGGCTCGGCTCGGCTCGTTTGCAGCCCTACTTGAGAATATTTTAAAGAAGAAGCTAATGGAGGGTTTGCATTGGGTATACAACCAGTTTGCAGTCCTTTTACTGCAGTACAACAGTAAGTTGTTCAATTTTTGAGACTTTTTTAAGGTTTTTATCTTATTTTCCAATAAGCTATTTTTATTTTCTGATTAATACATGTTAGGCATATATTAAAATTGAGTGTTTTTTTTGGTAATTTTGTATTTAAGCCAATTTTTATAATTATTTTCTTTTAGAACAAAAATCTGTTTTGTGAATTGTTTCAAATAGGAACTTTGCTGATTTTTAATAAATTATAGAAAAATTATTTTGACATGAAATTTTAATATGTATTTCTTTCAATATGTCTAGGTTATATGAAAAATATTTTGAAGTCGTTTTAGGATTTTTTATTTGTAGAATAAATTATTTTTAGAATTGCTATCAATTGAATACTAATTTTAAAATTGTATTTTGTGAGATTTAATTGAGTGACTTATTAGTCTCCAATTAATCTAAAATATTGAGGGAATTATTCTTAATTAGTAAACTTAATTCTGTGATTTTTCTGGAATTTTTCAACCAGAAAATTAAGTTTTGCATCTATATAAAGTGCTCATACCCTATTAAACTTTTGTGCAAGTTTCTGACATTCCGCTATAGGTTCAAATTTTTCTAGAAAAAGTTCTTTTGCCTACTTTTCATATTTAGCAATAAATTTTGAAAAAATTCCTCGAATTCTACGGATTTTCATCCCTATTAGAGTTTTGGTTATAATTTTTTTATAATTGATAAAGCGTTTACAGTGTCTACATTAAGTACACAAGTTAATTTTAGTAGCATTAACTTTGAAAAAAAAAAATGATTTCATGATGCATAAGTTAATTTAGTGTTGGGTAGTAGTCTATTCTTGATGCATAAGTTAATTTCATGATGGTTATGTTTACAAACGAGATTTTATATTGTTTTCGTTGTGTTTTGGATGGAAATCATGGAGTTGTAGTAAAGTGTTCTGGAAAAAAATGAACAAGTTTAAAATAAAGAAACGACGGTGAGCGTGATGTTTGGTTAAGGCGATGGTTGTTCAAGACTATAATATCTTCAGAAGAACGAGATAAAGAAGATCAACATGACAGCAAAGTTACATCTTAATCTCTGAAGTTTGTTAATTTTTTCAATTAGATTATTTATTTATAATATAATTAAATGTACGGATGAGAAGAGTATTGGAATTGTGAAAAATAAATTTCATATTTCTATTTTTTAGGGTAATTATATCTTTATTAAATTACTAAATTAATTAATTAATAAATAACAATCCTGATAGTATTAGTATTAATAATGTATCCTAATTTGGAGTTAATATTAGCATTGTATTTTTATTAAATTAATAAATAAATAAATAAAATATATTTTTTAACATATAATAAAAATATATTAATACAGTATTGTATTCTAATTAGAAAATCTAAAGTAAAATAATATTAATATTACAAATATATTCTAATTAGAAAATTAAAATCCTAATATTATTAGAATTCTAATTATAATATAATACTACAATATATATGATAATTGATTTTATACTATTTAATACAACCAATTATATATATATTTTTTATGTATTTTCACCACTTACTCAATTTTAGTTTAAGTAAAGATACAACGAGAAAAATATTTTAATAATATATTATATTAAAATTTCAGTTATTCATTCATAATCAAATCGCAAATGAACGTGATTATAAAAAATAATAATACTGTGATAATAACGAGTCGTAAAAAAAATACGATAACAACGAATATGTAAAAAAGTATAAATATTGTTACTAAACTTCTAAATTACTTAATATATACAATATATTATTTTATTTACTTATCTAATTAATTAGTATTAGTTCATAGTTTATAAAATATATTATTTTGATTATTAATAATCATAAAATTTTTAATTAATTTTATAGTTAAATTATTATAAACAAAATATTCGTATGGTTAATACATTTAATTAAAGAAAAATATAATAAAATTGAGATGAAAATAAATATATTTTTAGATAAATTTTATTTTTTTCAAAAAAATTTAATTATATTCATATAATTAATAATATTTTAAAATTTTTTTAATTAATAGTACAAGAATTTATATAATTTTTATATAAATTTTGTTATAATTAATATATAATTAATCAAATTAGCTACATCAATAACGAGAATATAAAACCACACACTTAAGAAAAAAAAAACTAGTAAAAAGAAAAAGTATAGAGCATTATTCCAAAGAAAAGTTCCCCTTAGAAAAAAAGAAATTGCATTTCATGGACGTTAATTATATAAGACTTCATGAAAGGTCAGATAAATATGAAGGAATAAGGATACTTAATAAATAATTTAATTAAAAGAAAATAAATTCAATTAATTGCTTTCAAAAAGAGAAGATTTAATTAATTTCTTTAAAAAAAATGAGGTAATTTTTTTAATGGACAAAAAATTGAAAAAATTAATTAATTAATCTTTTAAAAAATAAAAGAAGACAATTTGGCTTTTCTGCTAGAACTCTGACCCTCCGCATATGCGATGCGAGCCATTTGGCTTTTCTGCGTGAGCGCTTTCTTTGATTTCAATGGCAGAAGATTCCAATGGACACGTGTTTCGCGATTTATAATACTTCTTCCCATTTACAAAATTCCAAATTATTAACTTCACATTGATGCTGTAATAAACGTTATATTCAACCCCCACCCAAAAAAAAATCAACTGCAATGGGAATTTTTATCAATCGTCACAGAAATTTCAGAGTGTGGAAAGAATTTTGTTTTCCTATACATCTTCGGTTCTGTTACGCAACAGAGGAATTTTGTCCCCTTGGCAATTTTCCTTACTGGTAATCTCCTCTCTAGATTTTCCCCACAGTACCATGTAAAACCCAGCAACAATAATGATAACTCCAAGCAAGCTGCATTCAATTTTTGAAAATCAATCAATCCTTCAAGAAATCATCAACCTACAATCAACAGCTATTAATAGATTTTATGATTGTACATACCTTCCAAGAGAAAGTACACCTTTTAGAAAACTTAAATCCACAATAACAGCAAGGACAACAGCCAAAGGCTTGAACATGGCAACATACAAAGGTCCTGCCTTTTTTACGCACCACAACGACAAGCTGATCCGAAATGCACATCCAATAACTCCCTGTATACAGTTATAGTGGTTATCATATTCTACATTCATCCTAAACTTTGCTTAAGGGGTATAATGCAGAACCACCAGTGATAGAGCAACAAGTATGAGGGGAGTAGCGGATGACTTACCGAGTATAAAACTGCAAATAACCCAACATCAGGTCTTAAAATCCAAGCACTTGTGTCTTTAACTACAGTGGAAGCAAAAATTGCAGACAAAATGGTCGCAAAGAAGATGTCGAAGCACAATATGATGAGGATAGGTGGGAAGTCCTTCACAACAAATGCCTACAAGTAAAAGTAAATAAATACTATATATTGGATTTGGTGTCTAGGAAAGTGTAATTATATTAAGTTAAGCAAACCTGTAAGATGAACACTGATGAAAACATGAAAGCTTGAGCAGCTAGGAAGAAACCTCCAATCATCCATGAAATCTGAGGAGTGATTCCTAAAAGTATTGGGCCTTTGTAGAAGGTGACAACAAATGCCCCACCCACGGATATTATTGTCCCCAAGAATTTGAGAATATTGCTTTTGTTTCTCCAATCAAGTCTTTCCAATCTAATTTATTACCACCACCAACTAAATTTCAAACCATGTACAACTGATGAAAGATATGAAAGATTACTTATAAAACTTGAAAATGTTTGTTCAATTTCAAGTTGCAAAGATGATTGTTCACTTTCGAATTAAAGAAAACCTGAAGATAATCGCAAGCATGAAGGTAAATGCAGGAATGAGATTAAGCATGGCAGTTGCGAGTGTAGCTGAGCTGTATTGTAAACCTGCGTATCCAAATATCTCTGCACTGCTTCTGCATATATAAATTAAAAACGAATTAGCAACAATGAAAGTAATGGAGTAGTATTAAATCTATAAATATATGTAAATTAGCAAACTAGCAAAGACATTTATGATAGTTTTTGAAAAATATGTATGTATACAGACCCAAAAACTGAAAGCAAGAAAAATTTGCAGAGCAAGGAGAAGTTGAGCGGAGGGCGGTCCGACCTGCCGATTTAGGCAAAAAAAATGAAAAAAAAAAAACCATTAGAACCTAATTGTTGCGTATATAATAAAAGAAAAGAAAAGAAATAATAAAGATAATGAGGAGACCTGTGGAGGATGAAGGAAGAAGGGATGAGAATGAGTAAAGCAAAAGCATAAGAATAAACAACCATCACATATCTGTTGGTCCCATTTGACAAAGCTATTTTGTTAATTTCAAGAGTAGAAACCTGAGCTACCATAGCTAGCACCATAACGAAAAATGGAACCAGAGCTTCCATACTACACAGCTTCACTGCCATGATCCTCTCTTGGAAAGCTAAACCGCACTCAGTATGATATTATTAAGAAATAGTAAAGCGAAAGCCCAGCTATCAATCATGTGGATGCGAAAAAAAATATATACTACTAATGTACGACAGAGAAGTGGGCCTATCGATAGGGATTTGAAGAGCTGTGATGTGCTGATGTTCTTGCTCTGGGTCCACAAGTAACACCGCTCACTCTTTTTGTAAATTCCCCACTTCAGCAGGGACCTAATTGTATAATTGCATACTATTTGAATTTTTTTCTATCCACTTGACATTTCGGGAAGCAAATTCCTGGGCTGAAGAATTAACATTTTTGAACCAATTGCAGGTGAGAAACAATATAACCTCTTTAAACATATCTTAAAATGGAAAAAACGGAACAGAAATATCTAACACATCATATAACAAGACTATATTTTATTATGTGAAGCTCATACAATTACAGAGACAATACATAAGCATGATAAATAAACAACAAAAAAATTACTGTTGTTTTATGAAAGAAACAAACTTCCTCTTCAACTCCAAAGCATTATCATGGTCCAGATTATGCAGATGAAAGGAATGTCCTACTTTTTCATGCTCAACAAGTTCAAAACTTCCTTTCCATCCACTTTTCTTCAATTCATCAAGATAATTTTTGCCCACAATGTTCAAATGGTCTCTCTCTGCTACAAAAATCAACATCTTTTCACATCCAAGCTTTCTAGAGGTGGGTTCATCCTGGGATCATCTAATCCCTTGTTATTTGGACACATATAAAGCCACATATGATCATCTTCAGTTCCACCAAAATATGGATGCACTAAAATGACCCCAACCACGTTTACAGCATCTGGTAACCCCATTGACCCAACCCAGAAAGCCAAAGTATGAGATATGTTACCTCCTGCACTACTTCCAGCAATGAAAACTCTCTCAAAATCAGCATGATCAACCACTGATCAGGTCCGTTTCGATTAACATGAGAAGCCACCCGCTGGAGTGCTGCCCATGAGTCTTCGTAGCAAGCGGGTATAGGCCTGGTCGGGACCACAGAGACAACAAGAACATTTGCCTCATCTGCCACCGCAGAGCAGTTGTCGTAGATAGGGGCAAATGCAGACATCATACCAAAACCACTGCCGTGGATGTGAAATAATAGATGGAGTTTCTGGTCAGGGCTTTTGAGTTTAGGCAAGAAAATTCGAACATAGATGGGAGGATGAGTGGAGATGGTAACATCTTTGGATTTGACTTGAGTAACAGAGTCATCCAGTGGTGGACTTGTTTCCCAAGTTAGGCTGAACAAGTGGATGCCACCATCTTTGTTAACCCTAAAGAATCTAAACTCACGGGCAACTTCATTACCAGTTGATTCCATTGAAAGGAAGAAAGTGAAGAGTGTAGATTAGAAGCAAGAAAAGGAAAGAACAATAATGGCAGAGATAAGGAGAGTTCCTTTAAGCGGCATGAAACAGGAATTATTGCCACGTTCCAAATCAAGTAGACCCATTAAAAACAATTCTGATTCACATAACAACAATTAACATACAAACCTTTTTGCTGATGTAAATTTTAAAACTTTAACACATTTATTCCTTCGCATGTCTTTTTTAGTATCTGTTTTTAATTAAACCAGTAAAACTCTAAATAAATCTGGATCAGACCATGCATAAGAAGATGTATACATACATAGAACAATATCACAGCTCTCCATTATCAAGCTGCATTTTATAAAAACTTTAATAATCTTATAGAAATATTATATCAGTGCTTAATTGATGAATCTACGAAAAGTGTAATACAAAATGGTGATGATTCTAACAAATAAACTTGCAAAACAAATTGAAAAGAAAAATGATATTTTATTCAAGTAAGCTTATGAAACTTACCAACTACCTAAGCATGTAGAAGTAAAACACAATCAGCCTTGTTTTAGGAAGGAAACAAACTTTCTCTTCAACTCCAAAGCATTTTCGTGGTTAGGATTATGCAAATGAAAACAATGTCCTTCATTTTCATTCTCAACAAGTTCAAAACTGCCTTTCCATCCACTTTTCTTCACTTTCTCACAATAACTCTTGCCCACAACATTCAAATCATCTTTTTCTGCTAAAAAAATCAGCATCTTTTCACATCCAAGCTTAGCAATATCCTCTAAGGGCGGGTTCATCCTAGGATCATCCAATCCCTTATTATCTGCACACATATAAAGCCACATATGATCATCTTCAGTACCCCCAAAAAATGGATGCGCTAATATCACCCCAACGACTCTCACACCCTCCAGTAAGCCGATTGACCCGACCCGAAATGCCAAAGTATGAGATATGTTCCCTCCTGCACTATCCCCACCAAAAAAAACATTGCCAAAATCAACATGATCATTCAACCACTGTTCAGGTCCATTTCGATTAACATGTGATACCACCCACTGGAGTGCTGCCCAAGAGTCTTCATAGCAAGCGGGTATGGGTCGGGTCGGGAACAAACCGTACTCAACAGAGACGACGAGAACATTGGCCTCATTAGCCAAAGCAGAGCAGAAGTTGTGGTAAACGGGAGCAAATGCAGACATCATGGAAAAACCTCCGCCATGGATGTAAAATAAGAGAGGAAGTTTCTGGGTAGGGTTTTGGAGCTTTGGCAAGAAAATACGGGCAGAAATGGGAGGATCCGTAGAGATGGTTACATCTTTGGATTTGAGCCCAGTGAGAGAGTCATCTAATGGAGGGACTGTTTCCCAGGTCGGCCTGAACATGTGGATTCGACCATCTTTGTAAACCCTGAAGAATCTGAATTCATGGACAACTTCATTATCAGTTGATGCCATGGAAGAGAGAGAAATTGAAGGGTTTAGATCAGAATCAAGAAAGAAACAGAGGAGCTGCTATGTTTGCTTGGAAGAGGTAATCTTTAGTTCTTGAATTGCAATAAAAGAGGCGAAGGAATGCCTATTATAACGTTTTCTTCTTTATTATTTTATAATTTCTCCTTCTTGACTATTATAACACTGCTGATGGCTAATTGTCTATGCCAGTTTGGTCAAAATTATAAGGTCCACAAAGTACGAACAAGTTGTGAAATTTGTTAAATTTTGGGACGATTCTTCATATCTATATACATTTTTCTAAATTAAATGCATAATGGTATATTTTTCAACACAGTATTTTAGGTTTGTTTATTTCTTCTAAGTTCTGCAAAAGAGGGTCGTTCTGGTTAGGGGAGTCCAATATCCCAACTCCATTGCATTTTGTTGGCGGGCCTTCTTTGGCTTTTCCCCACATAACACCATAAAAACCAGCTGCAATTACATACAACAGCTCCGATCACACTGCACAACATGAAAAATGTGTTAGATCCGTTAATATGTGAATAGAAAATAAAGAAATAATAATAATAATAACTTTATTGATTAGAATGGCAGAATATTACGATGAATAAAACGAAATATGTAAAGATTACCAACAAACTGCCCAACGAAATTTGCACCCCCCTGCGCGCCTCTGTGCGCGAGGACGTATAACTATAGTTTATATTGTTACACCTAACAAGTTGGTCTTTTAATATAAACTACCCAACTATCCCATTAATTTTCCAACGTGGGATAAGTTATTTTACAACCCATTTGAACATTGTCCCAAGCATACTTTGAGATTCAATTTCTTATTCACCTTAAATCCGTTTTGAGCATATAGCATATCGTTGGAAAGCTCTCATTGCGTAGAATACGTTGACACCTTTCAAGTTATTCAAAACGTCATTTATCCATTAGATAATTATGCTCAAAGTTGACCAATTAATACACCAAATTTCCAACAAAATGTATACATTTTCAGTAACAACTGAGAATTTAATTCAAGCACAACAAAGAAAATGTACCTTCCAAGGTAGAGAGCTTCTCCTAAGAAAATGGTTCCCATAAGTGCTGCAGCAACTATTCCTAAAGGCTTCAACAATGAAACTAAAACAGGTCCACTCATTCTCACGCATAAGGTAGTCACGCCCAGCCTCATTGCATTCTCAACTACTGCCTGAACATAAATATTCCAATCAATCACTTACTACATCTATAAGAGAAATTGGCAAACCAAAAAAAGAATATTTAACTTCAACTCACTGAATTTATTACAGCAACCAAACCCACTTCAGTTCTTAACCTCCATGCACCAAAATCTTCTGCAATTACACAAACTACTGCAGATTGAATGCTTGCAAATAAGCTGTAAAAGAATATTATGATTGTCACTTCTCTGTACTTCTTCAGTATTATTGCCTGCAAAGATCAACACTTTGTAATTTATTTCCCGTACTAGGAGGAGAAAACCCAATCAATGAGCTTAATTGTCTCAAGGATTCTATTTAAATAACACATATTTGGAATCTAACCTGTAAAATATACCATAGGGAAGTTAACATGGCATGAGTAGCGGAAAGAAACCCTCCAAGGATCCAATTTCCTTGTGAATTCAGTAAATGACTTTTCATAATAGGAGAGCCCTTGTAAAAGGTGACAATAGATGCTCCACTAATTGCACTATAGTTCCAAATAACTTAGCTAAACTACTAGACCTCCTCAGCTCTAGCTTTTCCATCCTATCAATCAACAACACAACAGAAGTATAGCACATAGCACTGTCTTTTACCATGAGGACCCTTTCTAATATAAAATAAAACTGGAAAATACCAAAATAAAATGAGATCAGAAACCTGAAAAGAAGGGAAAATATGAAAGTAAAAGCTGGAATAAGATTGAGCATGGCGGTGCTAAGAGTAGCAGAACTGTACTCTACACCCGAATAGTTTAAAGTCTGTCCACAAAGTCTGTTTCAAGAACTGCTTGTCATCATAGCAATTATGACCCTTTATTTTTCTCTTTGCTAAGTAAAAAATACAGAAGGAAAATTTAACAAGATCTGATTGTACAAACCCGATTAAGGCAAGCAAAAAGAAGCTTGGGACGAGAGAGAAACTGATTGGTGGAAGATCTGTTCTTTTAATGGATATAAAAACAGATATAGGGAGAAGTATGAGAGAAGAAAGAGCATAAGTGTAGACAAGAAGTATGTATTTGATGATCCCTTTAGACATAGCTGCTTTGCTTCTTACCATATCACTTGCTTGAGCCAAAACTGCCATCACCATCCCCAGAAACGGCACTATATTCCCCATCTCTGCAATCTGCAAACAACTCTCACACACTAAGAACTGGCCTTTATTAATCAGTTTTCTTATTAACAGAAATTAATTTCCATAGGATAAGGTTTTATGAATTTTAACCAGTTAATTAATATGTTTTTGTTCAAACTTTTCCGTCAAAAGAAATAATTAATATCGCTAGTCGCTACTAAAGTGAGGGACATTATTATTCTTGTGTTTTTAACCTATTCATCATTTGCATAATTGACCTTATTTTAGAAATTGATTAATATCTCATAATTTAGTAATTTTAGAAGATTTTTTTTGGGAGTTGAAAATATCTCCATATCATACACAAAATTCTTTAGTGGGGTAGGTATTCATGAATGGAAAGATCACCATGACAGTATTATTAGAACTACATCAATTGTATCAATATCCCACTCATCTGCAGGTTACCGCAACAATACAAGCAAATGCTAGAGTTTAATGATTAGATTTCAGATATCTGAAGCAGTTGATCGTACTGTTACTGGAGTTACTAATTCCCATATTATAAAAAATTGAGTAATTATTGTTATATAAAATTTATAGTGTCATCCTCTATAACAATTTAAAGATTTGTGACTAATAGATTCAGTATCCAATTCAAAGAGCTTTCTGTTGCCAAAAAAAAAAGAAAAGGTTGACCGTCAATCCCCACTCTGCTGAATCAATTCCAGTTACAAAAATAAATTCATATTCCTCACTTAAAACTGGATTTTAAATCAATGGAATCGAAGTTTGGTGTGAGGAAGACTATGCCAATGCCAAATCCTACACACAGGAGGATTTGTTTTGCAGAAAAGGGATTTTTGTGGAAGATGACTCGAAGCTGCAAGTGTCCTTATCATCAACAGTTTCTTCTTTCGTTTTCCCCCAAATCACAGCATAGAATCCAAAAGCAATAATCACAGCTCCTACCACACTGCATTACAAAGTTGAATAAAGAGCTAAAGCTAATGATTATTAGTCCTAAATTTCTAACAGAACATAATCAAGTAAAGGATAATACCTCCCAAGATGCAGAGTATCCCCTAGGAAAAATACGCCCGTAAAGACTGCTATAGCCATTCCAAGTGGTTTAAACATGGAAGTATACACAGGTCCTTTCTGGAGACATGCCCATGTATGAACAATGCTTCGAAGTGATACTGCAAAAACCGCCTGGAAAATCATTCAAGAAAATGTCATAAGTCATTGCAGAACAATATGCATAGCTTATTGAACAACTTCCTTGTATATACTCACTGAGGAACCAACGGCAACTAATTCAATATCAGGTTCTATTTTCCAAGCATCTGAATCTTTCTCAGCAATCAGAGTGAGTATGGCTGATAGGATAGTCACAAATATACAACCAATCAGATTAACCATTATCACCGATGGATAGTCTCTTATTATCCAAGTCTGGAAATGTTAAAAAATCAAAGATCAGTTCTTGAAATTGTATTTATATCATCTAAAAATTTGTTGCTGATATTTTAGTGAAATCTACCTGAATAATGTAAATTACTGCAAGGATGAAGCTATGAGCAGCAAGTAAAAAACCTCCCATTACCCAGTTTGAAGAAGAGTGATCAATGAATTGTTTATTAATTGGCAGACCTTTGTACAAAGTTACTACAAATCCTCCACTTATCAATATTAGGGTACCAACAAACTTTGCTTGACTGCTTCTGCTTCTCAAATTAATCTTTTCCATCCTACAAAATAAATAAATAAACAAATTAATCCCAAATTATATGTATTAAATATATTACCAAAATAACTAGTACTGACCCTGAAATGACACCTAGTATGAAAGTAAAAGCTGGAGTTAGATCAATCATTGCTGAGGCTAGAGTTGCAGAGCTGTATCCTATCCCAAAATTTGTTAAAACTTGACCTGCACAACTACCAAATTACAAACAAATTCAATATAAAAATTGAAAGGTCAATTACAGTAGCATAAATTAGTAGCAGGAGATGTAGTAATAATAATACCAGAGCACACTAAGAACAAAAATTTTGCAGACGATTGATAGTGTAACCGGTGGAGCAATTCTTTTTCTGTTGAATCAAAGCAAAAATTCAGAAGAGACTCAAAGGTAATCATTCTTGAGAGTAACTGTAATGTAAATGTAAACATACTAACCTGCAGAAGATAAGAAAAGATGCAAGAAGCAAGAACCCAGCAAGGGTGTTCGAGTAAACAACTAGAATGAAGCGACTCATGCCATTGTTCATGGCCGCTTTTGTTACAGTGTTCAACCCAACATCTGTGAACTCTAAAGTAAGCATTACTGCTGTTACTCGTAGACCGCACATTTTTTCGGTGAGAAAATAATTCGGCTATGTTACCGTAATATATCACACATACTATTTGTTCTTGAAAACATATATTGCCTTAGGAAAGTGCAAGTAATAGCTTGAATAATTAGCAAGGATGAGTTGGAAGCAGATGATTACAAATATCTGCATTCAGTAAAGATTTATGACACGTTGTGCCGTCATTTTCAACCCTGAGTGCTATGCTTTAGTAAAGTTCCAATTTAGTAGGTGAAAAAAAAGGTAATCAAAATCAGGACAACATGTATTATTAAACCACCTAAGATACTCTCTCATTGACGAAGTTTCCTTCTCAAAGAACCATAATTTGAAGTGAAATGAGAATTGCCAAGATAAAATTTTCCTTTGCAAAAATTTGTACGTAGAAATACATACAACCTCACAAAACATACACATATTCAATCAAGTGTTTTGCGCAAATGAGTGCTACACATCCACAGCTTTGTCTCTCAAAAGGGGGATTTTATGAGAGGTTGACTCTAAGTTAGAATTTCCTTCTCCTTCTTCACCCATCTTCTCTTCCTGTGCTTTTCCCCATATCACTGTATAAAATCCAACTGCAATAATGATGCCTCCCACTACACTGCAGCGGTAAAATTAAACCACACAAAATGTTATTTTCCTTCACAATCTTCAGAAGATAAAACAAAACTGAATTAAATGAAAATTGATTCTCTGATTGTAGAATCTGAACCAATTAACTTTCTTATATATTCGCTTTCGAAAAAAAAAAAAGTTGTGGTACCTCCCAGCATAAAGGGTATCTCCAAGAAAAGAAACCCCCAAGAGAGTTGCTATAACCATCCCGAGCGGTTTAAACATTGCAGTGTAGAGTGGTCCTTTTTTGTGACACGCCCACGCCTGAACTAGACTGCGGAATGATACAGCAAACACAGCCTGCACATTCGACAGAAACATCAAGAATCTGCATATAAAAGGGATGCAACAAAAATTCCTTGAAATACCCATATAGTATATATGCTTACCGAGCACAAAATTGCTATTAATTCAACATCAGGCTTTAGCATCCAAGCATTAGGGTCTCTCTCTGCAATTAGAGTTACTATAGCAGATAATACAGTCACAAAGATGCAAGCTATACTTGTAACCATCAACTCTTCCGGGTAGTCCTTTAGAATCCAAGTCTGAGTAAACATTTCAGGAGAGCTAAACATCAGCTTAAATTTAGACTTTGGGTAGTGCAAAAACACTAAGTTTCAGATTTGGGATATTACCTGCACAATATATAACAATGCTAGGAAAAATGAAGCAACTGCACACAAAAAGCCCCCAAGAATCCAATTTGATGAGAGCACTAGCAACAGTTGATTAGCTTGTGATGCGGTAAAAGGCTGCCCCTTGTACAAAGTCACAGTTAAGGCTCCTGCAACTGATACTGCGGTGCCAATTGACTTGGCCTGGCTACTTTGCAATCCGAAATCTAGCTTCTCCATTCTAAAAACACCAGTAATCCAACGCATTCATCAATTACCACTATCATTTTAGATGGAAGATTGATTGATAAGTAAAACTTTAGTAGTTTAAAATAAAAAATGCAGGGGCATCATAATTCATTGGCGACAAGAAATTTCCATCTCCCTATCTGGCTTTAGTCAATTTCCGAACCATATTATTACGAACCATACGTGATACATGTGCTATTAAGAAACAGCTTGGCACAATTACAAGACAACTCTTGGAATCCTAAAGCCTCGAGTTCCTCCGATGGGTCATCGGAAAGTATGTCAGACTTCATGGAAGCCGTCGAGAGAAATTCACCGGTTTTTCTTAGGTAAGAGGAAAATTTTGGCATCATTGCCTCTGTTTCGTATTTCCAGGGGTTGTTTTAAAAATAGGTAAATAAAAATTCCATTAATAAAAAATAATCCAAAGTATGATTTTATTCATCGCTTATAAGGTTAAAAAAAAATTCAGAATAATTATCAAAAAGGATAACAGAGGAAATACAACCCGTCTGTGCTATGCATGTGTTGGTTGATCAAAGGTTTATAACAGGTTTACAGTGAGTTTATGATGTTAAAAAACTAAATAAATTTTTATCAGTTGCCTAAATATTTATGATCGGTTTACAATATTTTTATGAAACGTATATAACTAACAAGAAATTTCTCATAAACAAAAAAATTAGCAAGAAACTTCTAATAAACCAAAATATTGGATACAAAACCATTATGAAACTTATATGAAAGTTGAAGGATTTATTTGAACTTTACTCTTAAACACATCAAATATTGGGATTCTATGTTTTTGGACAACGATCAATGTATCTCCATCAGCTGTTGTCATCGCTCGTCCAGACCGCCTCAACCTCCTCGTTCAGTTATGCCTATTCTCCAGTCGTCGACACTGGTTTCCAGCTGGTTGCATAACCTGAGTTTCTAATGATGCCGTCGATCTATTGCAATTTTTTTTTAATTATTAATGACCTTAGCAATCTTTCATTATAAAAGAAACTTCTTAGCTCAGGCTTAAAACTTGCCCTCATGTGTATATCACATTTAAAATTTAGAGCCAGAGTTTTGACTCTAATGTACACCAGTTTGAAGTGGCTTGAAGGTGCCACTTAAAGTTGATATTATGCTATTTTTGTGGTGTATGTGTGGGAAAGATAATGAAGCGGTTGTGTTGGAAGAAGCCATATAAAAAAGGGATGATGATTTAATTAAATAGTATATTGGTAAATTTACTTTTAAGTAAATAGCACAAATGTTAGCTTTTTTTTTTTTTTTTTAACATGTTTGCTATTTACTAATTAAATAGCAAAACTATCCTACACATAAATACGTTCCTCGTCCCTCTCCCAAAAACACTTATTTGAACCTAAAAGTCTAAAGAACACACTTGCTTCCTTTCACAACTGCTTCTCATCGTTGGCTGGATCTACAACTATGATCAGAAAAACGACACAATCGAACATAAAAAGTTTCGCCGTTCGAGCCCCGATGTTGTCCAAACTAGTGAACGTGACATGGCTAGCAAACGACTCGCACACTGCTTATTTTTCACCCGACCCATTTCACATGGCCAACTGTCCAACCTTTGCTCCTCCCACCAAACGATGTCCTTGCAGCTGCTCCAACTATAATCGGCCAAAACAAGTTCCAATTCGTTGCTTTGCTCTTACTTCATGTTTTAGATTCAAATGGTGAGTTATGTGAATGATTAAGATTTTCTGATTAATTTATAAACATATTTTATGTTATTATTGGGAAAAGTGAATTTATTTTTTTTAGTTTCTTTAGAATTTTCTTCCTTTTTTTTTAGGAAATATGAGAAAATTAATTTATTTTCTTATTTTTTAAGAAAATATAAGAAAATAAATTTATTTTCTTGGTTTCAAAAAGTTTCCGACTTCAACGATTGGTCAACAATGACGCTCACGGCTAAAGCGTTGGCACCATGGTGGATGTTGTTAGAGTTTACTTTTTTTTTCAAAAATTAATAATAATAATTTTTATATTTGAAAATAATTTTTTTGAATGACTTATATTTGAAAATTATAATAATATTACTTAAAACTAAGGGTACATTTCTAATAGCACAAGAAAAATATTATTTACTTAATTGTAAAACATGTGTTATTTACCTAAAAAACTAATATCCATACTTAGACATTTATTACAATAATCCTATGAAAAATGGACTCACTTAAGACAAGCCTCGAATCCGGGAGCTCAGGTCCCGAGAAAGAGGTGTTTTACCACTAGGCCACCTCTTGGGCTTGTAAACTATTGCTTGATAGAAAAATAAAATTAAATAAAATCTATGTTGACTCGATGAGGGTTAAGGAAATGAAAAAAGATAGTATACTTGTCAAGATTCAAATTTTTTGTTGTAAATAATCTAACCCCATTGACAAGAAAGGTATTGTTCATCTTGAAATTATTAATCATCCATAATAAGACAAGGGTAAAAACTGACCTCGATATTATTGCTAACAGGAAAGTAAACGCCGGTGTTAGATCATTCATGGCCGCGCCCAACGTCGGAGAGCTATATCTTATTCCAGTGTTTAAAAATATCTGAATGCTACAGCTATATCAAACAAAATCCAGAAACAATCTTTAAGCTTAATATTAATCTTAATACTAATTATAATCAACTTAATTAAGCGAGATGAGGACCTGAGAATACTCAGAATCGAGATTCTAGCTATGATGTGTGCTTTAAGTTTGGGCGGAGGTCTTTTCCTGAAATATAGGGCAGTGGTAGTTTAGAGCCCCTGACCTGACTGAGAAAAATTGTAAACTGTAATTTATAAGTACCTGTAAAAAAGGAAGGAAGAAGGAACAAGAATAAAGAATCCGGCAAGAGCATTTGAGTAAACGATATACACAAATTGACTCATGCCTTGACTCATAGCGGCTTTCATGAGGGTGCTTATGCCTACTTCCATGAACTCCGTTGCCACCATCGCCGCTGTTACTCCTACACTCCCCATTCTCTCCGCAATTACTGCCATATCATTTGCAGGGAAAATTTTTTTCTTTTTTTATTAATTTGTCTGCTGCTGGCCCAAAAACTACGATATGCAATCGTATTCATCCCGTCAAATCATAAAAAACAATAATATGCAATCGTATTCATCCCGTCAAATCATAAAAAACAAATCATCTCACTTTTTTTTATTAAAAACAACTTGTGAAAAATAGACGTTTTTACATAAATTTTAAAATAAAAAGTAATTTAGCTGGAAATACACAAAATATCATTTTAACTTTGAATTCGTCCACTGTGCGGTCGTCCTCACATGCGGGCCACCTCCTTTCTATTATTTTTTTTGATTTTTTTAAAATAAAATTATAAATTATTTACATTTAGTCTCGAGATTAATTTTAAAGGGTCACAGGTTGTAAATTTGACTCTATTTAAAAAATATCACAAAAAATAAATAGAACTGTTGAATTTAATAGTTTCAACATTTTATTTATTTTATGTGATAATTTTTAAATACAGTCAAATCTGTAAATTACGATCCTCTAAAATTAATCTTGGAATTAAATACAAATAATCTATAATTATATTTTTTTAAAAAAAATTAAGAAAGAAAAAACGTCCTTACGTATAGCAAACTCACCCTTTAACTTTATGCTGTAAAATATCTAATATAAATTTTAATTTTATATAATAAATAATATTTATTATTTTTTCCTGTCATTTTCCTATCCAGAGAAAATGCTTAATTTATTCCATAAAAATTTTAAATTTGTAGATTAAGTTTTAAAAATATTAATTAAATTTCAAATTTTGTCTTATTAAAAAATATTACTACTATTATTATTATTGTAAAATTAATTATAATAAAAGTCCCATTTTATTTTTAATTTTTTCCTACGAAAATAGTCTCATTTTAGAGACAAATCTTATCTAGTCTACTCTTAAAAATGATAATGAAAACCTTTATTTACAGATGGAATAATATTTTCATTTATGATAAAAAATATTATTATTAAGTATTTTATGCTATTAATATAATTATATTATATATTAAGAAATATTATTTAATTAATTAATTAATTAGTTAATATATTTAGTCCTTTAGATTTAAAAAAAATCAAAAAATGGAGAAAAGAATTTTTGTATTGAAGAAAATAATAATTATCTTTTTAATCAATGTAAGATTGCCTTCACCACACTAGTTCCTTGCCTAGAATTGTATCAGAATCAGTATACAAACAATTAATAATATATTTATAAATAAAAAATTTAATTAAACTTAATATTTATATTAGAAAATTAAATTTAAAATTCAAAAGGTGAATAAATAACAACAATACACACTTCAAAATCTAATAGGCCTAAACAAATAGAAAAAAGCCGCCTTTTTTTTGAATGCGTTAGTTGTGTGTGCGTGTATACCTATGTTAAAAAAAAAAATCTAATAGAAGAATTTGAGTTGTGATGATTTTTTGGGACACTGAACCAGAAATAATAGAAATATTCTTCACATATTCTCTACACTAAAAAATATTTTCTACTATAATTATAATAACAAGGATAGAATTTTTTTTTTTTTTTTTTTGTAAATTTGTTCGTATCAAGTAGTAGTAGTATAGGCTATGATTAATTAATGATATTGTATGACAATTTTCTAAATTGATGATGCAAAATAAAATATAATTTTATTGTTATTGTTATTATTATTATTATGGAAAACATAAACATTTTAGTAAATAAAAGAAGCTGAATATTTTACACCCATCATATTGCCTTTTTTATATATTGAATAATGTTTAGAGAAATTGAAACTGGAACTGCTATAAAAAATAATTGTACCAAAATTGGATTAAAAAATTTACTTTTGGTTCAGATGCTGGTTCTTTGTAATAACCGGAACTAAACCATACAACTTTAATCTTTCTTATTGCAATCTTAGGTATTATTTGGTTCAAAACACACTTTCATGTAAATATACTTCCTAGGAAGTTTAACTTCTTTGTTGGGATTATGAGGTGAGTTTAAAATACTAACTTCTCCTCCAACTTCTCCTTCATCTTCCTTTAAATCTCATTTCCCCTCCAACTTCCCTCCCACTCAAACACTTCAACTTCCATGAAAGTAGCCTACTTCTATAAAAGTCCAACTTTCCCTCCAACTTACTCCCGACCAAACAATGCCTTAGATATGAAAACGGCAAATTAATGAAAGTAACACTTGTTCAGTGGATGACAGAAAGAGTTTTAGGTTTTCCCTACCATGCAATTGACAAGAACGTGGTCCCCAATCAAATTGGGTTGGGCCTTCCTTACATATGTTATACCCTAAACGACTATTTATCATAAAGAAATCGGCCCAATCCCAATTTAAAAATGTTAAACGCTTTGTCATCTGGTGTCAATGAAACAATTCAACAATAAAAAAAGGGAAAATTGTAGTAGATACCATACAAACAAAGTTTAATTTAAATAAATAGTACTTTTATACTTTTGTTAGTTTTACAACACTTTTTATTATTCTTTTATTTTATTGTCCTTATTTAATATATTAAGGTTTTCATTTTTCTAAACCAATTGCTAGTATATAAATTTATTTCCTTTTATTTTATACTATTTTCTTAAGGGATATTATAAAAAAGTTCCCTAAGTTTTCACTATAATTACATTTTACTCCCTGTCTTTATTTTTTCGGACTAAAAACTCCCTGCTTTATTTTTAGTCAACATTTTCCTCCTTCTGTCCATTATTTCTGTTAAAATAACGGTACAAGGACCAAAACGTAATTTTACGGACTCTTTTTACAAAGCTCAATAAATGAGGGACCATTCTTAAATTTTCCCTTCTTCTTCTTTCTCAACTTCCTTTCGATTGTGCAAGATCTGGTTTCTTCAAATCCCAAATCTTTTCCTTCCTCTGTTCAAAATAAATTCCCCTTTTCCTGAAACTGAAGAACTCAAACCTCCCAATGAATTCTGCTTTTTGTTTATGAAAAAGAACTCCCCAATCATGATCGGTTTTCGAAAGAGAATAAAGAACTGACTCCCTTCAATGTTCCTTCGCGATTTTCCCTTGTTGAATCGTTGTCCCTATACTTGTTTTTCAATCGTTCCCTTCTGCTTAGAATCATCGAGAATAACAATTGGAGCGATTTGAAATTGAATGGAAGACGATGGTGGACCGATTGTCGCCGATTGATCTG
>CATIWJ010136630.1:0-10638 GCA_949640765.1 Croton laevigatus | reverse complement strand
AATTAATGCTGCTTTAATTTTTATTGTGAATTAATATTTGTTGCTTTAATTATTTTCTATAATATTAATCAAAACTATTATATTTAATTAAAGTGATATTTTTAAATGATTTCACATATGGTCATTTTATTAAAGTTATTTATTTTAAATTCCGAAAACAAATGTTTTCGTGAATTTTATATATAGAAGCTAAGTTAATTTTAGGGAACCCTAAGTACCTAGAATAACTTAGACATTAATTTTTCAAAAGTGAGTTTTAAGTAAAGAAGAAAATGTTTACAAAATTAGTAAAGAAAATTTAGTATTTTATTTTGAAATTCCAAAGGAATTTTTAAAGAGATCAAATGATATTATAAAGTTTGGAATAAATACGTTTTTGATAAAATACCGTATTATTTGAAATAGTTTTATTGAAGTATATTTTTATAATATGGTTTATTCGATTAAATAAATGTTTGATTTTTTATAGATAATGTGATGGTATTTATTTTTGAAAAATTTTAGTAAATAGTAAATTTTTGTAAATTCCTCACATATCCAGTAAATATTTTATTGCTCTACTTAGGATAAGTTGAACTAGTGAGATAAGAGTATGATGGATCATATACTTAGCAGTACTGTGAATTTTTGAATGGATTGAATAATGATACAGATTGAATCGTGTCACATAATAGATTTTGATTGAATAGTGATACAGACTGAGTTATGTCACAGAACAGATTTTGATATTGATTTTATTGAATTTGAATACGGCCGTTTTGAAAAGATAGAATTTGAAATTGGTGTGAATAATACTATGCCATACCGAAATTCAGATAGTGACTTTATTCCTGTGTTTATCTAAATACTTAGTAGAGCCAATTTATCGATGGAAAGAGTATGAATTAATTTATTAAAATATTTTCATTTATTTACGATGTTTTATTTTACTTTGATGTGGATGAAATATATTTTGTTTATTAAATGATTTTTTGTGAAATGCTATCTTTGAATTATCTATATATATCAAATATTGTTGAATTTTAAATTGTTATTGATTTTCAATAGTTAAAGTATCCACATGGCGTAATTGCTCAGCGAGTTAAATGTTTTAACTCGTAAGATTCGCGGACCGTGTAGATAAGTCAACCGTCAGCCAGCTTGAAGATATTCCACGGGTATATCCCTACTATAAATAAGGTCTAGATGGCATGTACTATACTTTTAATATGTAGTGTAAAACTTATTACTCTCATCTGTGTATAAATAAAGTGTGTGTATTTGACGTTTGAATTATTAAATAAAATAAACTCTTGAATAAAATATAAATATATTATAGGTGTTTGTTGAGTTCGTTACTGTGCAAGTGGATTTTGTCAAAAGAGTCTGGAATTTAAGTAGATCCATTGTGACTCTCTAGTCTTTCCTGGGAATTTATCTTAAAATGGTGTTCTGTCTAGGAAACTTCTTTGAGAACTTTATTGGGAACTGTCGAATCAGTTAACTCTCGACAAGTAATAGTTAAATAAATTAAAATTAAAAAAAAATACGATTAAATATGAAAGTAAAGACAGTAGTAGCCCTCTTATGGCTTTATTACGGTAGATCTATAATTGGCACTACAGATCCAGTTTTGGCTTTCTTTATTTTTGTGTTTGTGATGGAAAAAAAGGGATATTTGTGGGTTTTTGTTTGTTGATTGCGTTTTCCCACGAAAGCGACAGTTACCGTGGTAACGGTGATGGCTTATGTTTGTGGTTTTTTCGTTTGTTTGTTCTGCGTTTTTCATTTTTCATTTTTTTAATTAGGGGTAGATGTGTCATTTTCCAAAAGTTTAATGGAAAATGACCAAGAAATGGATAGAAATACAAACACAATACAAAAATAAAATTGTCTATTTTGAAAAATAGAGGGATAAAATTGTAAATTTTGACAAAATCCAAGAACAAAATTGTAATTTTTCTTTAAATAAATTGTAAATGTTTTTGTGATGATGATGCAAGGGATATATATAAATACAAAACCAAAATAAAAATATTAGGCAAAAGAAACATCTTTAACTAAATAATGGAAAAAGAAGGCCATTTAGAGCTTTTAAGGGCCTCTAATTGAAGATAATAGCAAAAAAGACCAATTGTTGATAGAAGTGTACAAAGGATTTATGATGGGTTTACAATTGGTTTCCAGCAGCCTGCTCCGGCGCCAATTTCGGCAAATTGATTTACCGGCGAGCTTCGAAACTGACGCTTCTCATGTTTTCAGGCCACTTTCAGACCTGAAATCATCGGAATACATCCCACAACTCAACAGACACCTGAACAACATTACATCTATACCATTTCGGCTAGTTTCCAACAGTACTTGGCTAGCTTTGAAGCTTCAGCCGATTACAAATTAGAAATCAGAAACTTAGTGAACAATTAAAAACCAATGACGACGAAAAAATAAAACTAACTTTTCACTGAATGAAAAATTACAAAATCGACAAAAATTGAATCTTAAAAGGAAATGAGACTGATATTCTATCAATTACAAATCGATGATGATGGCGATATCTATAGAGAATCTCTTCTTCAAATTGACTAGATAGCAGCGATGAGCTTTTATGGAGTTTCTCTCATTCGTCTGTAAAGTTTCGCTCATTTTTCTGACCGATTGCGAAGGATGTCAGCATTGGAAAGTTGACAACGATGTTTTCATCGTGCTGCTGAGATGATTCTTGATCGGAGCTCAGGTTGTTTCAGTATTTCGGTGGTGGTGATAAAGTTGAAAGGTCGTGTTCGGAGCAAAAGTTCAATTCCACGTATGTCAGCGTAGGGGTGTGCAAAACCAGACCGAAACCGATATCCGAACCGAATAATCAGTTAACCGAATTATTCGGTTCGATTCGTAAAATACATAAATCGAAATATTCGGTTCAATTTTTGGTTTGCAAAGTTAATAAACTGAACCGAATTTTAAATGTAATCCGAACCGAAATCCGGTTAACTGAATAATATGGTTCAGTTTTTGGTGCATGAATATTAAATTCAGTTTTGAATCGAAAATTGAATTTCAGTTCCATAAACCGTACCGATTTTGCACACCCCTATGTCAACGTAAATCCTATCAAGTTCCCAGTTTTTTATCCTTTTTCTTCCCCCCCCCCCCTCCCCCTCAAACAGAGCTTAGGTTTTTTTAATCTTTTATTTAAAGCGTTCTTTTACATTAATATGACCAACAGGCGTTCATTTTTCCTTTTAAAAAATGGGAAAATATTTTCAACTTTGATTTTTTTCCCTCAACCTCGTTTGAATTTATTTTAAAAATCATTCTCAACATATTTTTAATTTATTCATTTCATCTTGGATACTTTATATATAATTTGCTAAGATGTATGGTAAATATGCTCTAAAGTCCTCAAAAGTTTATTCGGATACTTCCGTTAGTTTTTCCTTATAGTTTAGTTGGAAAAACTACAAGTTAATCCTCCTAAATTTCATTTTAGTCCACCAAATTATGAAAAGATGCACTCCAATCCTTATCCTATTTAATTAATTTTATTAAATTTTATTTTAATTTATTTTAAATTTTTAATCTATTTTCTTTTAGATAATTGCGGGTTTAGTTCCTTCCACCAAAAAAAGTCTAGATTTTCACTGAAATAGCTTTACTTTCCATGGCTCCTGGCTCGGCTTCGAAACTAAAATGCTTAATGCTATTGATACATTCGCTGGAGTTTCATTCATGGAACCAGAAACATCACTAATAGCCATACCATTTTTCAACTTCCCCTTTTCAAAAAGATCACTTACCATTTTATCAAACCTGCAATTATCTGACGAGGAAGCAATGCACCTGTTGCAATTTTGGATTTCCCAGATTTAACATTCTCCAAATACTTTTTAAATCGCCGCTCCACCACCACTACCACCACCATCACCATCACAATTACAATCACCAGTCGGTTAACACCAATAAATTCAAATATATACCACTAACCTAAATATGCAATCACTTTGTTCTGATGCAATTTATTTTTGTCGGAAATACGCAAAACAAAACTGGTTCCTCGCCAAAAAATTCAACATATCGGAAACAGTAACCAAACGGAAAAATCAATATACCAAAATGAAATTCTTGCCATGAGGAATCAGAATATACCTTCACTTTCACTAGAAAATGACCGGAAGATGGTGAAAAATCCATCGGAACTTTGGAACTCGCTTCTCCGGCCAGGGATCGGCAATAGTGAGGGTACCAAAGGATTCGTCGGATTGAGGGCTTCAACCTTATGGCCTCCAATCGTCCGTTGGTTGTCTCTAACGGCGGCTTCAGACCTGTCGGTCTCTCTCTATCTCCCCTCTCAATCCTTTTCTCATCTTTACTCAAATTTTATTCTGTCGTAAGGAAAGGAAGAAGATGGAGGTGGCAGAGGCAATTGTTCGCCGGAGAAGACGGTGGTGAGGGGTGGTGGTTGTGGTCATTTCCCTTTTTTTTTTCCAATGAATATTTTCAATTTGGCTCAAAACTCTTTTCCAATTTAGAGTCGGCTTCACTTAATTAGTAGTACGTATCAGGATTAGTAGAAAATACAGCCAAGCTAACCTTAACCTCCATTTATTCCTTCACCGAAATCTTTAAGTATTCCTTTACCGAAATCTTTAAGTATGTTTATTTTTTAGATAAATTTAATAAAATCTACCTATGTTTTAACTATATTTACATTTTTTTTAGACAAAAAACTCCATGTTTTATATTTCCATCGACATTAAAGCTTTTTTGTCTATTTTTTCTGTTAAAATAACAGTAAAAGAATTAAAATGTAATTGTACGAATTCTTTTAAAAAAACTAAAGAAATGAGAGACTGAAATAGAACTTTTTCTATATTTTTCCTCCCCTAGCCACACTTTGCACTACAACCTCCATTTCTATACCCAACTCTAAACACCTTTATCAATTCCCCGCACATTCTTCTTACTGTACCATCTCCTTCGCTTTGCATCACCAACAATATTTTGGTCAATCCATTGCTCCTCATAACCTTCTCTTGCATCATTTCATCTCTCAACGAACAGCACAAGCTCCACAACACCAATACGCCATCCTCTGTCGCCTTTTTTGATACCTTCATTAATCTCTCTACTATACAACCTGCGCAATTTGGGTCCTCGCTTATCCCTGATCGACCTTCCTTGAATGAGTCCTAGCTTGACTGTTTGGGCCTTGATTGAGCGATTTATGGTTATGGAGATTAGGAAAGATAAAACTGCGTCGTTTAAGGACAGTTGTTATTAATTTTTCCTAATTTGAGGAGATCGATTACAACCGGTAGGAAGTTTTGCATTTTCGCAATGAATTGTTTGGATTTGTTGTTGATTGTAATTGAATCCAAGACTCTAATGGATTCTATTCTAGCATTTGAATTTTCATTTCTGATAATAGCAAGAAATGAAAATAAGCAATTTCATGACTTTTGAGGAGTAAGCTGTGCATTTTCTCCTTGATTCCATTTTGAACCGAAATAAAATCAAGAACCCGAATAACCATGAAGATGCTTTCCTGTTTTTGCAAAGCGGTGGTGCGAAGATGGATTTCGATTTGTAGAAATTGGTGGAGGGTGGCAGAGCTATGGCCAGCATTGGTGTTGGTTGGAACAAAAAATGGTTAGGCTGGCGGTGGAAGAGGGTCCTGCGTTGGTGGCTGTAGTGCGAAGCGTGGCTAGGGGAGGAAGAAGATAGAAAAAGTTCCATTTCAGTCCCTCATTTCTTTGGTTTTTTTAAAAGGATTCGTAAAATTACATTTTAATTATTCTACCGTTATTTTAATAGAAAAATAAACAGAAAAGTTTTAATGTCAACGAAAATATAAAGTAGAGAGTTTTTTATCAAAAAAAAAAAGACAGAGAAAAATATAGATATAGGTAAAACATAGGAATGTTTTATTAAATTTTCCTTATTGTTAATAAAACAATAATCAATATAAGTGATGGGAATTTGGATTCATTTAAAAACTTAAAATAAAATAAAATAAAATTTAATAAATTAATTAAATAGAATAAGGATTGAAGTGAATCTTTTTGTAAGTTGGAGGACTAAAATGAAATATAAGAGGACCAACTTGTAATATTTGCAAGCAAACTAATGGAAAATTTTTTGAGGATCTTAGAGCATATTTATCATACATTGAGTACCTATTAGCAGATTGCATATAAATTTGAGGACCTGAGTGTAATTTTCTCTATTGAAAATAGTAGTATAAAATTTATTTATTGAATGTCACATATACTCTTTATTTAAATGTTTATCTAATTTATAAAATTTATTATTTATTAATATTTTTTTTTCAATTATTTATTAATATTTTAAAGGTATAAAAAAATAATCACTTAATTTTCTTATAATTTAATAATGAAACACTTATTATAGATAAAAATAATTAAAAATTGGAATACTTACGTAGGAGAAAGAGAGTAAAATTTAAAATTATAAGAAATTTAGCTAAAACTAATTTTAGAAATTTTTGGGAGTTCGCAGCGTATTACTCTAAAAGCTCCATCATTGTTTACAATTACTCGAGTATACATTAGGAAAAGGTGATGAATTTGTATAACTTTCATGGAAAATATTAATTACGCTTTATCATTTATTTTTCCTTAAGAAATTTACAAAACGAAAATGATAGTACAGTAAAATCTCGATAATTAATATCCGATAAATTAATATATTCGTTTAAATAATAATTTCTTCCAATTCTGATTTGGCTAAAATAATAATTTCTTTCAGTTCCGACTTGGCTAAAATAATAATTTCGCTAAATACATAAGATAATAAAGTTTTTTTTTTTTTTAAATTCCTTAAGGCCAACAAAAATATAAATTAATAATCCATCAAACATGTAAAAAAATTTAACATTACATTCATAATATAAAAGTTATTTTTAGATATATATATATATTTTGCACTTTACACTTTGCTAAAATATGTATTTAAAGTCACTTATTTATTTTTCACTTGTGAACTAAATGCAATTTCATCTTTAATTTTTTGCAAGGCATGTACTTGATTTGGTATATTATTCTTATGTTGGAGCAAGTAATTTTTCAAGGTCTCATATCGCTAAAAAAACTGTACCCACTTTCATACTTATAATACTTAATATATAATTTTTTTAAAAAAATATTAAATATTAATTTATCTATAAATTAATAAAATATTAATTTATCGATAAATAAATATCCTCTTTTAAATAATATTTTTTCTTGGTTCTATTAGTATTAATTTATAGAGGTTTTACTGTAATAGTAAAAGTAAAATATTAATTGAGTAAATAAAATGTAAAAACATCAAAAGGAAAGCTAGCCTCTATACGGTGCAAACTAGACTCAACTAACCTTTGATTATTCTTCTTATAATTATCAACCAACATTATTAACTATAATTATACAAATAGATAGCATTATTATTAAATAAAGCAGTTCATTAATTATATATATAATATAATCCATTTTGTGAACACGAACATGCAATGTCTTCCAAGATAATTTTTATAATTGCATTCCTCCAAAAAAAAAAAAAAATTGCAAGTAAAAAAATCCAGAGTTTAAGATTGATCTTTGCTTGGTTGAGACAACACGCCACAATTTACTCATCAACTACATAATTACTAGAATTAATTATTTAAAAAAAAAAAAATTGATTATGATGTATTATGTTCATAATAATACGTTTCCTTCAACGTTATTATTAACATTGACGTGCACATTTAAATATAACTAACAAACTTATATTATTACATTAATCAATTAGATTTAGAAGTTTCCAATCCGCAAGTTAAAATACAAAATAACGTTTCTATAAATGTCCAAGTACTAAGAATGTTGAACAAAGAAATTTTAATCTATATAGTATATTTGTATTGTGTCCATGTGATTTAATTTTTTTTTTTATTGTAAGTTAGGTGATCCTAATTTAATTATATAATAAGTCTACCATTCTACGTTACGTGAAAAGTTTTAATATCATTAAGTTACAATTTCTATTAGTAAGTTATAGAGTAAGGTCATGGGGTCTATTTCTTTTAATTAAAGATCTTCCAAGGATTAATTTTTAAATAATTTTGTTTTGAACATAGTTTCGTCGAATATCAAATATTTTATTTGTCATGATTCCACAAGTCATAATAGTTCCCTTTTTTTATTCTTTAATTTAATAATTGTTGGAATATTAAATATACAACTTTTCTTTTCCTTTCTTTTTTATTACAAACTTCTAATTTTATAATTGGACCCGTTCATTGGTAGGGTTTCAAATTGCATTAGATGATATTTTTTTTTTCTCACAAAATATACTTATATTATAATTAGTTTTATTTTTAAACTAGATTATAATTAGTTTAGTTTAAGATAGTCAGTACATTGATTAAAAAAAAAAAGTCGGTGCAACAATTTTTTTTTCAAATAAAATTGAAGAAAATTTTCTATTTTCAAATTAATTAATAAATTAAATAATAACAAGATACTAGAATTCAGAATTGATTACAGATTGAGAAAAGAGAAAATGTGTATTGGATTAATTGTCTCTCTAAGCTGTATAGTAAATTTTATATACAAGTAAAGTAAAATTAGATCATAGTCCCTAAAGAACTTTGTAATACCTAAACTATCCTTTTTCTTTATAATGTTGATAATTTGCCAATTCAAAACCATTTCAGTCACTTTTATAAACCATCCCCCATAAATCTGTTGTGCCACCTAACTATGAAATGTTCAAAATTTTAACTTTGAAAACTTACTAAAAACAATTTAAACTTTTTTTTAGAGAAAATACTTCTTTATATTGCGAAGTGATAAACAATACGCGGACGTATACTCTCCCAAACATACAAATTGCAAATTAGAGAAATTACATGAGTTACGAGCCAGAGATGAGCTCGAATATTTGCATCACCACGAATCCATTGGATAGAGATATAAGAGCCGTTGGATAACAACTTCTTACGATCTTCAAGTAACAATCCCACAAATGCATAAGTTCCACAACAAATGCATCATATCACTCCACAAATAAGCCTGACAAAGTCACCAAATTTTCGTTCATATGTTACTAACACCGCACCAAATCAAGAAATGTGTAATTGTTAAGAATTTGGGCTTAACTCACCTAAAAATCCGAGTTGACAGGTGAAGATTGTTCAGCTTTATAAATCTTGCTATCTTCCTACTCCTATCCGATGTAGAATTCTTTCACAACCCTCTCAAGCCGAGAATCATTGTCTGGAGCGAATTTCTCTGCAGGAGGTCACCCATTTTTGGTGCAAGGCCCACCACGGGCCGCCCATTTCAGGCCATCGTCCATTTTGGACCATAGTCCCAACATCGATGGAAATGGTAGACTCTGATACCATGTTAAGAATCTGGGCCTAACTCGCTTGAAAACCCAAGTTGACAGGTGAGATTACCCAGCCTTATAAATCTTGTTGTCTCCTTATTCCTATCCGATGTGGAATTTCTTCAGTAATTGATCAAAGATTGCACCATCAACAAATACCTTCCAAGAATTCAGTTCCAACTTAATAGCTATAGCAGAATGGGCATTAAAACCCAAATTACTTGTAGATGCAATGTTTCTAGTAGAAGACGATGTATGGATTCCATGTGTCAAAAACCCCAGGCATAAACATAATGCCAAAATTTAAACTTTAATGCTAAAAATAATGGATATTAAAATTCCAATTTCAAACATATATATAGGTAACACATTAATTGAACATGATAAAGAAACCCAATATCTAAATCCACTAATAATCCAATATTTAACAAAGAAAGTCAACATCCCAAGTTTGAACTGTATATATATAAGAAGAACAATCAATATATAAAAAAGGAAAGAGATCATCCATTATGATATTCCAAATGTTTGATGTATGATTTAAATTAAAGGAATTAAGGATGAAAAAGCAAGTTTATTCACACGAGCAGGTTCCTACAAAAAACCAAAAAAAAAAAAAAAAGATTTTATAATAATATTATAATTAATATTATTAATGGATGATTAAAGACTAAAGATTCTTTTTAAAATAGGGAAATAAGAAAGATTATGATTCTTGGTTTAGAGGGTCGGTCCAATCCTATCCAATATTATAAAACGAATAGGTCAAAACTCAAAACCCGAATCTTCATATTCTATTATGTTAGTTGGTTTGCAATTTGGACAATAAAAATTAGACTAAGTGGCTCACAACAGCAACATAACATTAATTCGTTTATAAGTTGATTTTAAGTGGTACTACCTCCAATTTTTCCAATTCTTTACAACCTAAAAACACAATAACCAATGCACAATTCATCAAATAATAAAATAATCTTCACTTAATAAAAAAGAATAAAATATAGATGGGATTAGGCCCTCTAATCAGGCGGCAACTTCACTAATTAAGTGTAAAAATTTCCCACCAAAAACATCATTTCACATAATTGAAAGTACAAATATATACATATAAAATTACATATCACCATTTACAAATTCAAATTTGAAGCATGATCATTTCTCAACAATTTACAAAACTCAGCAATGCTTCCAATAGAAAATGTTCTCTCTTCTTCAAAAATTTTTTCTCCTCCATCTTCACAAATTGCAGCACATTCAACACCTCCATCCTCAGAAATTGCAGGAGATTCA
>CATIWJ010136614.1:0-10994 GCA_949640765.1 Croton laevigatus | reverse complement strand
TATTGTATATTTGTCTACTCTCACATAAATTTCTAGGTCCACCACTGATCCTGTCATATATTTTTCCATTTAAATTGTAGTTAAGTGAGGTTTGAAGATATGAAAATCTAAAAGTATATTTGAAAAATTGAGGGATCTGTTGAAGATTGTTTGATGATGTGGTGTGATTATAGTCTAATTTAACATTGTTGTAGTGAATATATAATACCAAAATTAGTTAATATTAATAATTTATAATAAATTTATTTTATTATTATTTTCTAAATGTTATTTTCACAAATTGATAATAATTAAGTTATTTTATTTGGTTTCAAATACATAGTATATGAGATGATATTTTAATTTGTAAACGTGTTTGAATTTATTTATAATATATTATATAAAAACACAAAATTAAATAAATATTTATTAGTAAAATAATATAGTGATTATTAACAAAATTGTGTATCACTTGGGTGTATGCCTAGTTAGAGTAAAACTCAAGATGGAGAGTAATTTTTCCTTTTTATTTAAAGTAAATGAGAGTATTAGTTTTATTAATAAAGATTTTTATGAAATTGTTGATTTTTCATATTTCTTTCAAAAAAAAAAACCACAAAAAATAGGATGAAGGATTTGGAGTTGTTAGGCTACAAAATTTAGGGATATATAAATAAATTTCTGAAACTTTAAGGAGTTAAAAATATATTTATTGAGAACTTAGGAAACTTTAAATAATTAATCCCTAAATCTATATTTTAAGGATAAAATCATACATATGTTATTGCTTATAATTAGTTGATTTTCTATTATTATTGTTTAATTGTCATAAAATAATTACAATTTATTAAATCATATTCTAATAAATTTTAATTATAATCGTAAAAAACCGTATAGCTTCCATCCCTATCTATCCTTCCCATTCTTCCGAGATTTACCAAAGCTTGGCTTTTTACATGTTCAACATGGGCGCTGATGTAGCCGCCGCATACATCAATCTTGGCTCCAACAATATATTTATAAAATATTTATTGAACTCAAAATAATATACTAAATTTTATTTGTTGTCCCTTTGCCCAATCCTTCTTCCCTTTTTATGGTCTGGTCGAGATAGATTCGGTCCGTTTTTATAATCGATAAAAATATTGCTGTGAGATAAATTATTCAATTTATGATTTTTTCTTCGACTCGCACAATAAATTGTATACATTGAGTTTAGAGATTAATTTCATTGGTTCACGATTCGTAAAACTTGATTCTGTATTATAAATTAAACATAAAATAGTTGATACCAGTGAATTTGCGTTCATATAAAATTTGCAATACGGAATCAATTTCTATAAACTGCAACTCACTGAAATTAATTTCGGAACTTTGATAAACAATCTACTATGCGAGTTGAAACACTGTTTTAAACACATATGTATGTAAACTGTACCAGGTATTTTGTCTGCCCACTCAACATTACATAACATTGTAGTCTATAATTTATTGTCCGCCGCCGGCGGCCCGCTCTACCCTAAATATTTAACCAAGTTCAATTTCTTGGGTTAATTTTTCCAATCATGTCATTATTTTTTTTGAACAATCCGCATTTAGAACATGTGCATTAATTTTATCTACACGTGTCAAAGACGATTCTTCATGCATCTTATCATGATTAATTTTTTTTTTTTCAATTATCTTATGAAAGTATAAAACATCGCAAATAAATGATAAAAACATTACAAGACACTCTTAATCACAAAAATCGTTTTCACATTATTTTAGTTAGACAATCAAAGGGTTGTTGTAACTTAATTAAAAATTTCGAGTTCAAAATAAAAATAAAAATTGTTATACAGAATAGAACTCTTCCTTAATAAAAGCTCTTCCATGGTGGCTAGGGCTGCCGTCTTCCTTTTTTGGCCAGCTGTAGCCCAAATCCTTCTTCTTTTCTTGTTTTTTTTCTTAGTTTTCTGCAGATCTATATTGTTTAGCAACTTTAACATCTTAGTATTCGTCCGTTCGAGACTTTTGGAGCTTGAAGAGTGAAAAAATTTCAGATCTAGAAATTTGTTAGTCAGATCTACTTGGATTCTTACAAATCTGTCGATGGCTAGCCTTGGATTGGATTCTTCTCCCATTTGTTTCCACGGATGAGCATTAATGGAGTTAAAATTGGCTGTGTTCTTATGTTTTTACTGTTTTTTTTTTGTCTTATGATCTGTTATTTAGTGTTTATTTTGCCTGTGCAGTTTCTAGGGTTCATCCATTTCTTTTGGTTCATCTTTTTTTTATTTTAGTCTTTGTAATTTTCTACTTGTCCCAAATATCTAGATGGGCTAGTAATCTGTTTTATAGTTTCTGGGTAGGCAGTATTTCCGACAATTGCTGTAATTCTGATTCATTTGTCTCGTAGTAAAATTACGACAAGGATATTTTTATCCTTTATCAAAAAAAAAAAAATTTCGAGTTCAAATTTTGAAAATATACAGATATACACATCTAAAATTCGATATAAAATTTTTATATATTTTAAAACGTCTAGACTCTAAATTAGTTTATATCATAATTTTGCATGTCCAAATATATAATTAATACTAGAATGTTTATTAATTTTTTGAATGAAATTTTGAATTTGTAAATGTTTTATGGTGCACTTCAATTTGAAATTTTATTACAAACACACATACTTCAAATTTGAAATTATTAATAACACACATACCTCAAATTTGAAATTTTAATTCAAACACACATTTCCACACATTTGGTTAATATTAATACTGGAATTTTTATTAATTCTTTGAATGAAATTTTGAATTTTGTAAATGATTTACGGAGCACTTCAAATTTGAAACTTTATTACAAACACACATACTTCAAATTTGAAATTTTATTACAAACACACTTTTGATTGATATTAATTATTTGACACTAGTTTTTACCAACGACGAATTAACTTTTTTTTTAAAAATTCTAACTTGTTGCAGTTGAAAGTCACACGATAATATTTCTTGCGTCGAAAAATATTATTAAATTATGACAAAATTTAAAAGTTCATAAGTAAACAATAAATATAATTATCTCAGATTGAGATATCTCAATAAGGATAGTTTAGAAATTTAATAATAATATTTTTTAATAATTAATATAATAAAGGGAAATTTATAATTTCCTTCCTAAGTTTATGCACCTCCAACATTCTTCTCCTTGTCTTTTTTTTTTGGACAAAAAACTCCCTAATTTAAATTTCTGTTGACATTTTTCTCCTTTTGTCTATTTTTTCTGTTAAAATAACGATAGAGGTACCAAAATGTAATTTTTATGGGCCATTTTAAAAACTCAAGAACTAAGATACCATTTTAGAAATTTGCCTTTCTTCTTCAAATTCATTCTATTTTCCCACGATAATTAACGCAGCTCCTCCATCACCAACGGCCTCCCTGCATAGCAACAAGACCAAACCGGAACACGACGCCAGAGGAGGTCGCCGCCGGCCTTTCCTGTGCCTCCCTCCGATCGGACCTCGACAAAGGTAGGTCTTCTCTTGCTTATCGTTCGATTTCTATAATCGAAAAGAAATGGAAGTAGATCTGGATTTGTTCGAAACCAGAAGATGCATCGTGGTCCGATCGGAGTAACTAACGTGGCTCATCTCCGGCAATACCAAGCTTCTGCGACAGTGCGGCAGCGATGGGTTTTCTGGAGATTCGAAAAGTCGAAGATATGTTCTCGGCTTCTTTTTCTTCGCATCATTCTTTTCTCCATGCTCAGATTTCATCGATGATGGATCGAAGGGCAAATGGCGGCACTTCCCGGAAGATAGCCTTCGTCTGCGTCGGAACGAAGGGCCAATAGAGGTGCGCGGTTGGGGAACCAGATTGATTGGTGTTATGTTTTGATTTTTGCTTGATTATGAATTTGAAGAACTCATTGGAGTTCTTTTATTTTGTTTTTCTGAAATAATGGTCTGAAATATTGATTGTGATTGATGATTTGCTGTGTATGGTTTGGTTATTGTTTCACCAATTCATTGTTTTGAGTTCTTGCGATTGATTCACTCTGTTGGTTGTGATTTCTTAAGTTAAATCTCTGTTTTTTTGTCCTAAGGTTGATGGTGGTGGTAAACGGAGGCAGCGGTGGATGTTGCAGGCTAGAGGTTGATGGTGGTGGTAAACGGAGGCAGCGGTGGATGTTGCTGTGCAGGGAGGCCGATGGCGATGGAGGAGCTGCGTTAATCGTGGGAAAATAGAATGAATTTGAAAAAGAAAGGCAAATTTCTAAAATGGTACCTAGTTCTTGAGTTTTTAAAATGGCCCATAAAAATTACATTTTGGTACCTCTACCGTTATTTTAACAGAAAAAATAGATAAAAGGAGAAAAATGTCAACGGAAATTTAAATTAGGGAGTTTTTTGTCCCAAAAAAAAAGACAGGAAGGAAAATGTTGGAGGTGCATAAACTTAGGGAGGAAATTGTAAATTTCCCTATAATAAAATATAAACTAATATATTGGCTACTTTAACCCTATAATTAATTGCCACCAAATGATTAATTATAATTAATTATAATGGAACGATTGATGCAATTGAGTCCGGTTTTTATATTCCTGAGTTTCCTGAACCTGACTCAGAAACTGTAACCGTAGTTTTTATGATTACATTGTTTTCGCATCTTTGATGCTAAAAGTATAGCCATGTTTATGAAAGCATGGACTTAAATACGCAAACAGAGCAAATCAATCCATTATTGCCATCAGAGCTCCCTTTCTTGATCGATCATTTATTCAAGACCCAGAAGGGCTTGACTTGATTTATGCCAACAATTGGTTAGAATCCAAGTTTCCAGGTCTAAATGATAAGCTTAGAATGTTTATAGAGACAACCAATTTTGTACGATCAACATTCGAATTGTCTCGTGAAAATATAAAGGAACTTAGAGGAAAGGTAATTTCTGAATTAAAAGAAGATGAAGATGAAGATAAAATTAAATCATTGCATTTATCAACATTTGATCTGTCGTTTGCATATATACTTTGGTCTGCATTGTTAAAGCAAGAAAGCTACATGGGAATACAATTATTTGTTTTGTCTTTGGAGCAGACTGTACAGCTCGTTTGAACCCACCATTACCAGAAAACAATTTTGGAAATTGTGTTAAGGGTTATCCTATATTTGCACCTGTGGAAGCTTTGATTGTTGAAAATGGAGTTTCAATTGTTGTAGAAAAGCTTAGTGAGAAAATAAAAGGGTTAGAGAAAGAAATGAAAAATAACGAAGAAGAAAAGGAAACGCTTGCAACAGGATGGACTCTAAAGAAGCTCAAGAGAATAACCTAGTGGTAAGTCACCTCTTTTCTGAGACATAAGGTTCCGGGTTCAAGGCTTATCAATCATCTTTCCCAAATCCCCCAAGTAGAGTAGAGTATCTATGTAAAAAAAAAAAAAAAAATGGACTCTAAAGGATAATATTAATGATAAAGAATAATTTAGGAAAAAAAGATTTTAATAATATAAAATTATTTATTTATTTATATATATATTTTTTTTTTTCTTTTTTTCTTTTGTTTGAGGTATTTCAATGATATGTAGCGTTACTTATAATATTAAAGTCATGAAATAGAAAATTTTATTCAAAATTCGAATAAATTGCATTTGGGATAATAATGTTTTTCCTCTCGCCTCTCGAATTCGAAATATACAGAAACATGTTAATGTGTTTTAAAACACGTTAATGTGTTTCTGTATATCTCGAATTCGAGATGCGAGAGATGTAGCCTTGCTCTTTCACAAATATCGTAACAAGATATTTAAACCCCTAAATCCACAAGAAAAAAAAAAAAGGTGCAACAAAAACAAATTTAATAACATGAATCAAAATTTTTTCCTCTTTGCATAAATCAAATAAATAACACAATAATAGTAATCAAACAAGCACATAAAATCAATCAACCACAAGAACACCAAATTTACATGGAATATCCTTCGATGTGAAGAGAAAAACTACATAACCGAATCCAGTTCAAATCTTTCACTAATAAATTAATAGTTACACAAATAGTCTTATCTAGTTCAACTATAAGCTCACAACAATCATTAAAGACAACTCCTTTAATTATCTTCACCCAATTGATAGATTTCAATAATAATTAAAAAATCTAAGGTTTAGGTTAATCAATCGAGAGTAATACTGAAAATTGGAACAGTTCACCTTGTAGAGCTAGATAAGTAGAGCAACATACTGAAATTTCATCAAAATCGGGTAAGAATCGATTGTCGAATCAAGACAGGAAAATTACATCCCCAATCTTTCCTTTTAATTTTATTTCTTGCTCTTCTGTTTACACAGCACATACCACACTTTTATTTCTTTTTATTTTTTATTAAATATTACGGATCCCACTTAAATGGATATTACCATCAACACCCCCCTTTTCACTTTTTAGAAATAGACAATAATTTTTTAGGGTAAAATGTAACATCATTTTCGGTTGGGCAAAGATGTTTTTTTTCAGTTGCCTAATTATGAAAACACAACATTAGTATTAGTCCCCAGTAGACCTGGGTTCAGTTTGAGCCGGTTCCAAGCAATGAGCTAGTGATTCGAAGTGTAAGAAATCTCAATCCTTAAATCAAACTGTGGTGAAACAGTAACTTGGGCTATTTAAACCCTCGGCTCTTAACTAGTTCCAACTAAAATATTTTCTAAAAATTCAAACATGTGATTCGAGTTATTCTGATATGTAACGATTCAATTATAATGATAATTTCAAAATTTAATAAACCTTTAATTGAACCAATCCCGTCGTCCACGTCTGAACTCCCTATATATTAGGTTTAATAAGGTTAAACAAATAAATGTCACAAATTGGGTACACTTCGCACCTTCATGGTTGGAAAAATTGTTGAACCATGAACTGAATCCTCCCACAATTTGATTTCAGTCCATGTCCGTTCAAATCTTTATACAATCTTATCTCAATTTTTATGATTTAATTTTAAATGTTAACTTAAAATCAATGCAGAAACTACTATCAAATAACTGATGAGTAGTGTTTGTAAGTTTGTTGTAAAAAAAAAAGGCAATAAATACTTTTCAAAAAAACGTGTTAATTGATGATTAAAGGAGTAACGCCATTGATCACTCGATCATTCTCCTCCATAAATACCTATGTGCTTCAATGGGATATTCTCATCTTCCATATATACTTATAGTCTAGTAGAAATATCTCCTCCTCATTATGGCTTGCAACATCATATCATCCTCTTTCTACAATCACCAACCTCCAGCTAGTAGGAATTTAATGATTTGTAGTAGAAAAATAGGCCATTCCAACTTAGTTTCTGCTAAAATCTTGCCCCAGAAATCTTCAAAAATGGAGGTTATAAACACAGAAAGACATGGTGCTGTGATAGAGAAAAGTGCTTCAAAAAGCAGTAATGGGAAATTTGGAGGCATGTTCGTTCCTGAAGCTCTCATTGCTTGCTTGAGAGAGCTTGAAACTCATTTTATCTCTGCTTTAGAGGACCCTCAGTTTCAGGTTTGTTAATTAATAGATTAATTAATACTTATTCTTAATTAATTATGCTTCTTCTTAACCTTCTGAAACCAAAAAAAAAATGGAAATTCTTAGATAAAGTGCGTCATCCGATAATATTGGACATTTCGAAATATATATGCAGAGAGAAAACATTCATTTACATGTCAAAAATAAATACGATCAGAGGCGGACTCAGATTTTTAACCTGACGAGACACTATATAAATTATACCTTAAAAATCAATAGTTTGGTAGAGTACTTTTAATTTTTACAACAAAATTTCAGCTATTTTTTTTGTAAAATTTTTATGGGGCCTATGCACCCTAAGCCCTAGGTAGTTCCGTATCTAAATACGACATCATATTATTAAAGAGTAATGATTGCGAGTTCGACAGCAAATAAAAAGAAGTGTAAATTATTTGTGTTGCATCTTTTGAAAAACTCTCATTCCTTGTACGAGGTGCTTTATATATCAAATCAATCAAATGCAAAATAGACTCTTTGAACATTATCTTCCCATACATTGTCCGCACAACTCTTGTTTAATACAGTAATTTTTTTTTTTCTTCCTGTTAGCTTGGTGTAATACTCAACTGATAGGTAAGAAGTTCTCCGATAAATCGTATACACTAAATTTCCATTTTTAAAATTAATTTCTCATATAAATTAAATTCAACTTTTCAAAGTATTTTAATTTTTTATAAAGCAAAATTTTAATTGTTTATATAGATAATTTAATTTTTTTTATTTTAGTAAAATATGAAAAAATTACTAAGGAAAGTTCTAAATTTTTATTTTTGTTTCGAACTTCAAATTTTTTTATCATTAAAACATACTAAACGCATAAATTTTAAAGTTAATCCCGATCTATCTAATAAAAATATACATGACATGATATATCAGATTATTTATTATATTAAAGATGAGGTGACAAATAAAGTTTATATAAAAAATTTTTTATTTTTGTGTTGATAGGAGGAGCTAGCTACAGCACTAAGGGACTATGTAGGAAGGGAGACTCCTCTGTATTTCGCAGAGAGGCTTACAAATTACTACAAAAGAGAAGATGGTAAAGGCCCTGAAATTTACTTGAAAAGAGAAGATCTCAGCCATTGTGGAGCACACAAGATGAATAATGCTATTGCACATGCTATGATGGGTAAATTTAATCGAAAGTACTGAACTTTGGAGGTTCTTACATGATCGTACCTAAACTTTTTTTTTTCGTATAAAAATACCTGAACTTTGAAAGAATTTGCAAAGAATTGTTTTTAGCCGGTTTTAGGTCTCCAACCGGTCACATGATGACGTGGCCTTTTTGAATTTTACAAATGCATACCTATTATTCTCCCTTCTCTCATTTTTAATCACAATTGGACCTATTTGAAATTATCCATAAAAAAATACAAAAACAACTTAATTTCTCCTCTCTTCTTCTTCTCGTTCACGCTGCCTATAACTTCACTTTCACCGTTAAAATCAACACCATCGCCGCACCGACCACCATCGCACCTCCACCCTCTCCGGTTCCCACCAGAAAAATCAAGACCACCACCGCCGCAGCCCTCACTCCCGCACCGTCTCCCTTAGCCATCACTTCTTGAAATTTTTGCTAGAATAATATTATTGTTGCAGGAAACAGATACAGATTCTCTCTCTTATCGAAGAAAAATCGAAAAAGATTGTGTTGCTGCTGAGAATGAAAATTATGGATTATCTGAGAAAAATTTTAGTTCACAATGGCGAAAGTTAAAAGAGCAGAAAATTGAAGAGCTCAAGGCAAGAAATGAACAGCAGAGAAAATCTGTGTACATAAGTAGAGAGTTGCAGAGGAAAAGAACAAGACAGAACATCAAAGTAAGAGTTAATTCTCCAAGAGTTTCAAAAGCCGAAACCTGCAAAATAAAAGCATTGGAAGATATGAAAGCAGCAAAGATGAAAATGAAAAAGAAAGCAAAACAGAGTTTGACACAGAATTAGAGAACGAAGAATGTAATTATTACAATTAGCCAACATTTCTGCTGATCAAAAGGAAAAATTGTAAGTATTCTGTAAAAAACTAAGATCTAATATGATTAGCCATCCCTTTACCTGCAACAATAATATTATTCTAACAAATAAGAAAAAGAGAAATTTTTGCGGCAGAAATCGAATTGCTTATAATTCTCAACCATTTCAATACATAAACCTTAAAACATCAAACATAACAGAAGCATAATTGCAAGACCCATTTAACGAATTTGCACAAATTCGACAAAATTCAAGTAAATACAGGAAATTTGCTACTAAAATTGCCAAAAAAACCAACTCTACAGCCGAATAATTTTTAAAACCAGCTATGGCCTCTGCAGATTTTGACCATGGTTTACGATTTTTCTTTGAAAGATTTAGACAGATCGAAAAGAATAAAAAGAAAAACGGGACTGAGGGA
Source organism: Croton laevigatus (assembly GCA_949640765.1). NCBI lineage: Eukaryota > Viridiplantae > Streptophyta > Magnoliopsida > Malpighiales > Euphorbiaceae > Croton > Croton laevigatus. The sequence goes on along the minus strand of CATIWJ010136614.1, from coordinate 1,064 downwards.
GAGCGAGAACGAGTTCACCGGAGAAGGAAGGAGACGCAAATCGCCCGAAATTTAAGTTTGATCTTTGTAAATCTAAACGACTTGAGCCTTTTTTTTTTTCAAATATGGATTGAGATTTTTTTTGTGTTTTCTTTTGGTTATGTAATAGAATTTTCAATGGGTATGGTGAATTCTCAGTAGCAAAATAGCAATATCCAAAAAAAAAAACAGAGTCGGTAGTGGTGGCGTGTGGCAGGGCAAAGGAGGTTGTGGTGGTGGTGGGGATGGTGGTGTGGTGGTGCTAGGCTATGACGATGGCAGACGAAAGAAGATCTGGAGGAGAAAGAAGAAAGAAGATGAAGATTTGGCAAATATGAAAATGGTCTCTCAATTTTAAAATTTTTTTTATTGTTTACTTTCATTAAAGGATATTTATGAAATAGTTTCTAAAAATGTTCCAAAAATTTCAAATAGGTCCAATTATGATTAAAAATGAGAGAAGAGAGAAGAATAGGTGTGCATTTGTAAAATTCAAAAGGGCCACGTCATCATGTGACCGGTTGGATACCTGAAACCGGCTAAAAATAATTCTTTGCAAATGGTTTGCAAGTTCAGGTATTTTCATACGAAAAAATAAAGTTTAGGTACGATCATGTAAGAACCCCCAAAGTTCAGGTACTTTAGATTAAATTTACCCAAAAAAATGATATGATTAGATATGTGTTTTATACGGTTCAATTATATTGAAAATACCTGAACTTTGAAGGTTTTTTCATTGCGGTACTTAAACTTTAAATTCTTTCACAAAAATACGTGACCTTTCAAAGAATTTGCAAAGAAAACGATTTTACAAGTTACCAGATAAAGTCCCAATTATTTGCTGACGAGGCAACTTCTTAGACCAATTTAAAATTTGCCATCATCTTCCTCCTCAAACCAAAAACGACCACACGGAAATTCTCCACAAAAAATAGAAAAGTGAAAAAAAGTAAAAATTATTCAGCTATCACACCGCAAACTGGAACCACTTAACCATTGATATGTAGGAATTATGTAAAAAACAGGATTTCCCTCCACTTAACCAT
>CATIWJ010136566.1:0-16721 GCA_949640765.1 Croton laevigatus | reverse complement strand
GGTGGTCGATGGGACGGGATTTGTTGGTCGGTCGTATGGGGTGTTAGAGGCTTGATGGTGATTTGGAGGCCCAATGGGAGAGGCCCTTAAATCCTTTTAGGTCGGTAGCCCAGGTGGGCTTTTGAGATCGGTGGCCCGAGTGGACTTTTAAGGCTGCAAGGGCCCAATTAAGGTTAGAGGCTTATAGAAATTATTTTACACATTTTTCAAATTTTGCAAAATTTTAATAACATATAACGTTTTAAGAGTGCGTCTGGTTCAACGGCCAGTGGAAGAGTGGGTCTGGTTTGATAAGTGTTGGAGGAGTAGGTCTGGTTCGGCAGACGGTGGGGGCGGTAGTGAGTTTGGCGGCAGCGACCATGAACATGAAGTAGAAGAAGAACATAATTTTAAAGTAAAAATGCAAAATTGTTCTTTATTTATTGAGTTTTTAAAAAAAAAATTGTAAAAATTATATTTTCATTTTTTATTATTATTTTAATAAAAAAAATAATATTTTATTAATAAAATTAAAATGGAGAAAGATTTAAAAAAAATAAAAATGTTAATATAAATAAAATCTAAGAAATTTTAATAAATATCTAACCCTTTTTTTTTTGTTAAAGAATTTTGCACGTCCAGGCTGTACGCCACGGTAGAAGTGGAGAAGCTTGCCGTCAACACCAAGTGGATGTGGCGATAAGCTCAAAGTCACGTTGTTTTGGAGACTACAAAACAAAATAAGATAAACCTGATTTATTCAAAATAATAATAATAATCTGATTGAGAGCTAAATTAATTAATTAATTAATCAATCTTTATTCTCTGAAAATTGAGTAATCTCTCACATATCTAGCTTAAAAGTAAATATAAAAATAATTTTTTCCTTCATTGGGAAAAAGGAAATTGAACTTCCAGAAACCAAACGTGGACAAAACTGTCATTATCTGCAATTCTTCAAATAAACCGACACGTGTCGTCTACTGTACCACAGGATTAGATGAAACATCGACGATGCGCCCCCAGTTTACCGTTCACAGAGTCAGAAGATACGATCATAGCAGGTCATTTCCTTATCTTTATAAAACAACCCTCTGAACACATAATTTCACCTTCCAAACTAAAATCTTGAAAAGTTATTAATTTTCCGGAGATCAGGTCCGGTTCTGTAATTTATATATGAGTTTGAGATACGCAAGCAGATTGGTATACCAAGCAGGGATGCGAGCGGTTCAAGGTATGAAAGAGCAAGTAGTTAAGTACACTGATTCAACGATCAAGACTTTCAGAGATTCTTCTTCTGCTTCTTCTTCAAAGCAAGCAAGGCTCTTTTCCGGTTCTGCTACTGATTCTGATGCGTTCAAGGTCACCAACAAGAACACCGACAAACTTAAGCAAGCTGAGGAATCTTTCAGAACTGTTATGTATTTGAGCTGTTGGGGTCCTAACTAATTAAGAAAAATTGTAAAAATTTGTATATATTTTTGGTAAATAAACGTATAATTTTGCAACTGCTTGTTTTCAATCCATATTCAAGAAGAGCTATTGATCTTTCTTTGTTTTCCGGCGATTTACTTCCAAATTCCGACTAGCCAGAGAGAGAAACACGCTTAGGTACTAGGTAGCTGTAGATGGGCCTGGTATATTGGGCCGACTACAAAGATGATTTGGGTGTTAGGAAACTGTCTCAATTTATCCGCGTCCTCGATAGAGTTTTTACTTTTTTTTTTTTTCACGGGTTCGGTTCAAAATGATCCAATCATTTTCTTTTTGTCCTCCACCACATAACGTTAAACAAATCTGATAAGCTTGTTCTTTATCTTCATTGTATTTTTTGCAGTTCTTATAACAGCTAAAAAAAGCATGAATTCAATCAAATTTTGCTACGAATCGCCATTTCTACCCAACATAACCAAGACCCATAAACATAAAGCAAAACAATCCATTTTTACTCCAAGAAAGATAGTTTACCGAAGAAAAGTTGCAGTAAAAGGGAGCAGTAAACAAGAACCAGAGAAGAAGAATAGTACAGGCGAAAGGCGAGGTTTCTTGAGTCTTGAAGAAGCTGGTCTAGTTGAAATGTCTGGATTAAGCACTCACGAGCGTTTTTTGTGCCGATTAACGGTAATTAACGATCAACTAAAACATTTTCCTTTAATTAAAACTCATAATTTAAGAAAATAAAAATCTGTGTTCTGGGTTTTGTTCAGATATCGTCGTTGAATCTTCTAAAAGTAATATCAGAGCAAGAAGGTTGTGCGATTGAAGAGCTGAATGCAGGGAAAGTATGTGACTGGTTTGTAAAAGATAAACGGAAAAGAGAACAGAACATTGAATCTGCAGTGCTTCAGTGGGACGATTCTGAATTCCAACTTTGAGTTTATTTTCAATTTTAATTTCTGTTTCAATCATTTTTTAAGATTTTTATATAAACATGCGATGATTAGATAATTTATTTCTATATATTTCTTGATTAATGTTGCGTGCCAAATCAAGATTTCTAGCTCATCTTTATGATTAAAATATATTTCTGATTTAACGATTCAATATAGGACAAGTGGATAACCATGTTTAGTGAAGCTGAAAGATAGCTACTTGTTGCTCTGTTCTGTCTTCAAACGACAGGGGAAGGACCGCGTTTAATCCGAAAATGAAGCGGAAAAAACTAAATTTGACGGTCATAAAGATGAAATGAACTGGGTTATATATCGTATCTAATGACAATAAGATATCGGCTTTAAATCCATGATGCGGATCATTTAAATTTAAATTTTTGTTGGGGTTCTCTTAAAAATATTCAGGAAAAATTTTTCACTCTTAAAGAAGACAATATTATGATTTGCTAAAAAAAAAAAAAAAAAAGAAGACAATATCATGATTTTATTGTTAAAAATGAACATTCATAAATTATGAGGTCAAAAAAACTTACCTATTGACAAAACAAAACCAAGTAGTTTTAAAAGCTTGTGCGCTGGTTTATAGCTAGTTTACAATAAGTGTATAAAAAAAAATAGTTTATAATGAGTTTTCTAACAGACATTCTCAACAAATATTTGGTATATGACAAATTTACAAAATATTTTAATCTATCAATTGGGGGATATATCAAAGATGTAATCTGAAAAATTATGCTCTTTTCATTTTTTTTATCAACAAATTCAAAATTTTCAGCCATGTAAACTAAAAATTCAAGTTGGTTCCTTTTCTTTGATATGCTACCCTTCTTCGCGATCAACAAACTTGTGGTAGTACTGAGCAATCACCCTTTCAAAGTTGGTGGAAAGATTAGAGGAAGAAGAGGATGAACTTAAAGACGATGAAGGAAACGCATTAAATTTAAGCAGTTGGCATCGTTGTTCATTCATCTTCTTCACTAGATTCCCACGCATCAAGATTTAAAGTCAACCATACTCACTTACCATTGGCCAAAAGAGAGTATCTCATAAATCCAGTAATGTATAAAAAAGAGAAATATATACAAGATTCAATAGGGATTCAATTATTTTCGATAATCCACTTGACCTTAACATCAGGTTTATAAGCTCAAATTTGTTTACATTTTCTAAATAATATAACCAAGCTTAGAAAAGTCTAAAGAAGTGCTAGAAAGAACAAAAAACACAGAGTTGGGAATAAAAAAAATACGACCATTCTCCAACATAATATATGCTAAGTAACAAATTTTAAAGTTTCTCAAAGAGTTAAGGCTTCAAAGATTTTGGCCTCAAACTTTCCATTTTGGTATCCTATTGCTTGAATGAAATTGCCCTCCTCGTCCTCAATAAGAGCTCTGAAACCACTTATCTTTGCCACTAGAAGTTCCACACCGTTCACATGTCTGAGCCATTGTAATATATTAGCTTTAACCATTGAACCAACGCAACATCTACTAGAGAAACAAATTGAGATGGTATCAATGTTTAGTTAAATAAATGTAATATATTATTCTAGTTATGATAGATGGTACTATGGTAGCGTGATGCACCTCTCATATGATAATAATATCCCCACGACCAAAAGAGTCGTAAGATTAAGACATTTATGTCACGGTCAGTGGCGTAGCCAGTTGAGCAGGGAAGGGAGCCCACTTTTCTGGCAGCAAAGCAATGGCAATGGCTGCGGCAATGGTGAAGAATCAGAGTAAGAAAGCCGAGAATGGAGAAGATGAGATGTGTTTTAATTTGAATGTTTTTTTTTTTTTTTAAATCAAAACGACGTCGTTTTGATTTTAAAAAAAAAACATTCAAATTAAAACACATCTCAAATTGAAACGGTGCGTTTTGGGTTATAATGAAACTGTCACATCCTAAAGTTCGTATTTATGAAAATACAATCGCTAATTAATGTATTAAATGCAAGTTAAATGTGGGTGAAATAAAGTGGTGTAAATTTAGGGATTAAAAAGTAAATTTTTTTTAGAGATATTTTAAATAAACAATAATAATAATAATAATAACAACGACAACAATTTAAAAAAAAGGGGAATTACGTGGAAGAGGGACAGATAAACAGCAAAACTATAATGATAATAATAATAGTAATCATAATATGGTACAAATGGAAGTAGGAAGTAGAAAGAAAGAAAAATACGAAAACTAGAAATTATTAAGAGAAGAGAAGAGAAGATTAGGGAGAGGAGTAGAGATAAACAGGAAAGTGGAGAAATATAAAGAGCCAGAAATAGAAGACTAAAAACAAAGAAGCAGAAAGAAAGAACGAAAACAGAGAGCAGGGAAAGAGGAAAAGAAAAATTTAAGGTGACCTTTAATGTCCGGGCCTCTTCACCGGAAACAAAGATTTCTGATTAACTCCTGAGAGTCTGAGGATCTTTTTGGACGTAAGAAAAGCCGGAAAATCTAGCAGGAAAAATGAGTTTTGGTCGGGTCGAAAACGAAGGTGACGGGTCGTATTGGAGTCCATATCGTCATTCCATTGTCGTCGGACGTTGGACGGCCTGAATATTGCCACCAAACGACGGGAAACATCAAGAGGAAGCGATCGGTATAAGGTTTGTGATATGCGGTGGCCGGAATCGTCGGGTACCGACCGGAAATGGGTCGGGTTTGATAACCTGTTTGCAGAGATGTCGAGTAAGGAAGACGACCCAAAACGGCGTCGTTTTTTCCTAAACGCGCTGAAGCCCTGCGTTTTGGGGAGAAATACGCGTCTAACCCAAAATTTTTAAGAAATCACGATATGGCCCCAGAACTTGTCTTCCGTGTGCATGAAGGCCCTAAAATATTTACAGATGAGCCCCCAAACTTATTTTAGCAATTCATTTATGCCCTTTCAGAATGGTTTTAATATATAATTGAATTTATTTTAGAAAAATTATTAGTTAGGGGTATTAATTAATTATGAAAGACATCTAATTTGAATAAATAAGCTAATATATGACATAAATTATTGATGGATACTAAATAATCATTTAGTTTGAAATATAATTAAATTAGTGAAAGATAGATATTTAATAAAAAAATTATGTGAGCATGTTTAATAATTGATATAGATTATAAGCTGGACATTAAAAATTAAATTTTGGAAGATATTATATTTATGGATTTAAGTAAAAATAATAGAAATTCTATTAATTTATAAATCCTAATGTTAAATTTAATGGTGTTAAATAGAAGAATGTAGTGCAACATGAATAGAAATTAGGTTAGTTATTAAAATAAGGATGTGTTATGAATAATTAGTTAACACATAGCTAGAAAATAGGAGAGAGAAATTATACATAAATAAATTGGAAATATATTATTTATAAAAAAAATGGGAATTAATTAGAATTATAACTATTTGATAAAATAGATGTCAGCAGAAATTAGTTCGAGTTAACGACACGTAGGAAAAAGGACAAGCAAAGCGACAAATATCAGGTTTGGTACTTTATGCTTATTTAAATATATTTAAATATAAATGCTGTGCATATGTGATTTGAAATTTTGTGCTATTGTAATGTATGCTGTAATTATTTGCTATGTGTGAATTATGTATGAAATTATAATATGAATTAATGTTAAATAAGTATAAAGTACCCACTGAGCTAGTAGCTCAGCAAGTTTAGTATATGCTAAACTTGTAGGTAACGGAAATACGCCAATGAATCCATAATAATCAAATAAAGTCAGACCCACGGAAACGTAGAAATGCATATACTGTGGAACGAAGCCAGAAGGCTAGGAGACCAACGGATCAAGGAAATGGAAATTTTTATTATTATATTTTAGTCAATTGTAATATAATGTTCTGTATACCATGTAGCAGTAGTTGTGGCACACTTAACTCAGCTAAAAAATAGTCGGGTTAAGGGGTGTTACAGAAACGCACTGTTTCATTAAATATCAGAAATCTTTCCTTTCTTTCTTGCTTTGCTTCCTTCCTTGCTTCCTTCTTCTTCTTCTTTCTTTCTTCTTCTTCTCCGACCACCGCTTTGTATTTTTTGGCACGATGCTTCTTCTTCATTCTTCTCCCAAAACTCTATGGAGCCCAACGCCCCATTTGGCTCCAACGTGGCTCCACCACTGGTCACAGTTGCATATGTACTTAACAGAGGCATCTCTATATTTAAACACGTTAAACATTTATGACTCGTAAATTCCGCCGTTTCCTCCAATTCAACTTGTGATTTCATCTGAATGAATCGTTCAAACCCATAGATTTCACTGCTTTTTCTCATTTAATTTGTGATTCCACGTAAAAATGGAGTTAGAATACTATTCGTTGGAATCCAACTCGTAGAGTTTACAAGTCTACAAGTAGAATGGTGAGTTTAACAACTATTATTGATTACTAGTTAGAATAGTAAAAAGAATGCAATATACATCACAAATTCAAATCTCATATTTTGGCCAACGAAATGAAATTTCCAAACACCCTCGTTTCAATTCTCTCAACATCATACAAATTGGGGCTTGGCTTCTGCCGTGATTGACTGGTAAGAATACAACCACCCAAATAATGTAATGTCTTTTCTGAAAAAATAAAATATAAATATAAAAACCCTTATTAAGTATCATCCACTCATACAATTTTGTTGTACATTTAATTTATTATCATTTCCCTCTAATTTCAATCAAATCAAATCAAATCAAAAACCGGATTTGATCAACTAATCCCACCATCTCCATTAACACAAACCGATCTATTACTTAAACCAAACCAAAATGTCACCCACTTTTGCAAAATTTTGTTGCTAAAGTCAATACTCCACGTCAACGCAATACGAGAAAAAAAACAAAAAGTTGTTTATTGGAGATGGCCCAGTCCAGACCCAGTCACGGTCTTTTCTTTCATTTCCGCGTTACAGAATGGTCAAAAACTAAGAATCCAAAGGATTACATTGAAAATACGACGCCGTTTTTACACTTTTTTGGCCAAAAATTTTTTTAAAAAATAAAATGTAAAATTCCTTCCATTTACTATATGGCGCGGACTTGAATATGACTGATCAAAACAAATTAAATGCTGTTTTTAAAGTCCGACCATCTCTGTCTGTCACAGCTTCAATCCTTCAACTCGACACTCTCTCTCTCTCTCTCAAGAGCTTTCTGCTTACCTTCATTTAACAGAAATTATTCTCTCTTTTTTCTTTATTTTTTGTTTTGATTTCTTGAAGAGACAGAGAAACGACGCCGTGTTAGATGCTCTGTGGAGAGACAAATTGAAACAAACCAATCATGGCCATAGCTGAGCACAAGTCACCTTCTGATACTAATAATAACAACAACAAAGTTTGGGGATTCTTCAAGCTTCCTTTTAGAGGAGGAAATGGTAATACGACGCCGTCTTCTTCTTCGTCAACGCATCAAAGTCACTCCTCACATGTTGAAGGATCGAATAATACTACTCCTCCTGCTTCGAATTCGGTCTCTTCAGTTGCCAGATCGTTTTTGCTTACACGGCGTCGTCTGAAACTCGATCCTGCAACTAAGCTTTACTTTCCTTGTGAGTTTTTTTTATCTTAATTCTTCAATTAATCTGGGATTGATTTTGTTTTCTTTACTGCGATCTCTTTTCGGTAGTGTGTTGTATTTTAATTTTAGCGGATTCATGACTTTGTTTGACTTGGAATTGGGTTTGTTAATAGCTGAATTGGTCCTCAAATGCTTTGGAATTTAATTTTCATCGTAAATGTTTGGTAATTTAAAATTAGAAATCCATTGTTTTATCGTGCTTTATTATTTGATTTCGAAAAAAGAAAATTTTTCCGTGATTGAAAAAATTTCAATTCTGTAGTAGTCAGATGGATTGATGATTTATTTCAAAGATGCGTTTAAACTTTCCCATTATTTTCTTTTGGTGGGGTACATATGTAAGCTCTCTGATATGAGTTTGGTCATGGCCATGTGTGGTAGCAATCAAGTTTAAATCCAGTGGGACTCATATGATCTGCGCTTTTTTTAAGGGTATTTTGTGTTTTCTTTTACTGATCAGAAAGGTGGATACTTGTAAAATTTTATGAATTAAGGGCTTGTTAATTGAAAAAGAATGTCTCAAAATGTTGCTAAATTTAAATGGGGTCTTGAATTGCTACTCTGGAATATTGAAAAAGAATGTCTCGAAGAGGGGGAGAGAGAGAGAGCCTATAACTTGTAGTACTATGAGATGAACCCAATACAGAAAAATAAGTAAATATTTATTCATTATATTCTGGTTTCGTATTATTCATAATTTCCAATTGCATAATTGATATAAATAATTGGTGGTCAATGATTTATTTGAATTATGTATACTCTTCTCATTTTTGTAGATGAACCTGGCAAGCAGGTCAGGAGTGCTATCAAAATAAAGAACATTAGCAAGTCCTTTGCAGCCTTCAAGGTACTGCCTGGAATTTGTATGTTTTTTATTCGTGCTTCATCTTTTTTATTGTTCTTGGTAGTGTGTTGTGTAGGATATTGGATTTTGTATGTGCCAGCAATTTAGAAACTTAGAGCTAAATGTTGATGCTTTTTGATTCACTTGCTATCTTTGTGTCACCTCTTTTACTCCTCGTCACAAATTAATCTGTGAGCTTTTCTTTTCTTACTACAGTTTCAAACAACTGCGCCAAAAAGTTGTTTCATGCGACCTCCCGGAGCAATACTTGCGCCAGGGGAAAGCATCATAGCGACCGGTGATCACTCTTTATATGTAATTCATGTTATTGTATTGGGAGAATGTATCCTTAGTAAGCAAGTACTTACAAATTTCTTTTTTTTATCTTTTGTGATGGTAGTGTTCAAGTTTGTTGAGCATCCAGAAAACAATGAGAAACCGATGGAACAGAAGTGCAAGGTTAAATTTAAAATAATGAGTTTAAAGGTGAAAGGCATGATGGAATATGTACCTGAGCTGGTGCGTAGCAAAGTTCTTTTAATTGTTGTTCTCAGCTAGAAAATGCTTATCCCTCAGTTCACTTTACATAGGCACATGTTTTTTCTTTTCTTTTTTTTTTTTTTTCAAATATTAAGAAACTAGCCCAGAACTTTTTTTGCTTTGAGTTGAGATATCAATACCAATACAACTACAATTCTTTAGCATATACCTGTGGTTTAGTACAAGAACATGGCATGAAACATATTAGGCATTACTGCAAATTTTCATATGGTTTAGTACAAGAACATGGCATGAAACATATTAGGCATTACTGCAAATTTTCATACTTATTTGGCTTTTCTGCCATTAAAGGACAATACTCTTACCACTGAAACTCTGTTATCTTAAATTTGATGCGAACAAATATGAACAAGTTGGTGTGTTTACTATCTCAAAATTTTCCGGGAGATCAGTTTGGTTCATAATTAGGCATTGACTTTGTAATGTGAATGCCAGTAAATGGTTGCCCTGAAGCCATGTTTGTTGTATTGATGTTCTGCAATTTCTTCACAATTTTATTGTTGCACTTCTATACGTATTGTGAAAAATATAAAATCATTTTTTGAAGAGTTCATCTCTCATCTAGTTAGATGATTTTTCTTTTTTAGTTTGAAGAGCAGAAGGAGCAAGTGGCAATTGAACAAATATTGCGAGTTGTTTTCCTTGATCCAGAGCGGCCAAGTCCTGTAAGTACCAATAATATGTCAATAGTCATAGAAGTCTACATTTGCACATTTTGAAACCATTTTCTTGTCTATTTTTAATACATGTTTTCCATGGATTTTAATGCTCAAACAATCTTCATTTTTATAGGTCCTAGAGAAGTTGAAGCGTCAATTGGCTGATGCTGATGCTGCTGTTGAAGCGCGCAAAAAACCTCCAGAAGATACCGGTCCAAGAATTATTGGGGAAGGACTCGTGATAGACGAATGGGTGAGTCATATGTATATCCTACACAAACTTCTTATCATTATAGACGAATGAATCATTTTTTGTAAGGAAAATGGCTTATTTTGGCACCTAAACTTAATATCAATGATCAAATGCCAGAGAATGATATTTTTTTCTCTACAGAGTAGACATTAAACTTGGTGAATTGGCTCAATTTGGCCCTTTTCACTAATTTTTATTCTTTATTTATTAAACTTTAAGTTGGTTAATATTTTGAAAAGGGCCAAATTGAGCCAGTTTATCTAAGGTGTAATTTGAAGAAAAAGGCCATTTTGTGCCATTTTGAACATTATAGTCTAGTTAACAGACAAATTGAACCTTAATCCTTTTTCTCTAAACACGATTCAATCTAATATTCCTTTTGCAGAAAGAACGAAGAGAGAGATACCTTGCTCGACAGCAAGTTGAAGGAGTAGTGGATTCTGTATAAAGCAACAACAGTGATCCTCAAGGTGCCTTTCTATGAACAAGTAAAATTTTATATAATTTAATTGTTAAGTATATCCAACCAAATCTTTTTTCATGTAACATGAAAATGTTGTATTCAGAGGATAATGTAGGAAACAACCAACTTGTTTTTATGTGTAAAAATTAAAGGGAAATGAGAGTTTAATTTTCTGTTATTTGAGATTGAACATAACCTGTCCCCTTTTGCAAATGTATGATTGTGAATTTTTTTTTTTTTACACTGTTTCCAAATTAAATTGTTTTTCATGTAATGTGATGCACATTTAATTACTCAGCAGCATAATCATAATTTTGAGCATGTTATATTATGTGATGGCAAAACAGAAAAGAAGAAATAACCTTTTACTACTTTATACAAAGGTGTTTATAAAGAAAAATTACCAGAGATGAACATTTGAGTCCCTCCTGCAATGTAAGACCTCCTCCCCCATTTATCGACACCGTATATGGAGACTAATGATGCCAATAACATAACCACACCAATGATGACGGAGGATTTGAGTGCACTATCAGTACCAAAGCGATTTTCTTCTTCTTTCTTGGGTTGTGAGAACAAAAACTACAAAAATCCTTTATTGAAACCCGATTGAACCTCAAATTTCAAAAATCTATCGGAAGGAATATGTTCCTTCCACCAAGAACTATTCTACGAAGACATTGGAAAGATCATTAGCAGATGCTGGTGTTCTTCTTCTTATAATGTTGTGCTTGTTTTGTAATTTTTTTCCAAATTTGTTTTGTGATATTTGTACAAGAAATCGTTAATGACAGCTAGGTTTTTAGAGAAGAAGAGGAAGAGATGTTGTATATGTATTGGTATATATATATATATATACACCGATACATATATACACCATATGTATCGGTTTATATGACATATATAAACGATATATATGGCATACATATACAGTATGTATATCGGTATATATGCAATAACTATTTTGTTTCTTTTTCAAAACCCTAGCCGGCATTATAGTTTCTTTAATATGAAAAAAAATATATATGAAAATTTATGGTTATGGAAATTTATTGAATTTTTTAGGGTTAATTATAATTTGGTTGCTTTGTTTTTGCGAATTAGACAAATTAGTTATTTAGTTTTCAATATTAAATTTTTTAGTCCGTTTATTTTGTGACCGTTAGACATTTTAGTCTTTCTGAAAAAAAATTCATTAAAGTATCAAAATGGACTTTGCCAAAAGGATCAAACTGGATATTTTCACAAGGACAAAAAATGAAACTTTTCAAAACCTAACTTCAATTTCCGGCTACAAATGGGCAAGTGAGTATACCAAAGTGAAACTCTCGACGTGAGAATTCATAATATGTATTTATTTTCAACATCCGATCACGGATAGTCTCGAAAAATACAGTTGAAAAAATCTAGGTTTAAACAGACGGAACTTTGATCAGCAAGTGTGGGCTACTTCGGCAACCTACAGAGGCACGATTGGTGGCGTTGGATTCATCTCGACATCAAGCGGTTCGGCACATGTCGATGGTGAAGCTCGAAATTGACGGTGGTGAGCGATCAAAGTTTCTGATTTTAGAGAGAGAATTCCGGCAGAACTTGATGGTTGGACCCTAAAATTGATTTAAAAGTTGAATAACCATTTGCAGGGCCGTCTTAAAGGGTGTGCGAGTGGAGTGATCGAACAGGGCCCCACATTTTCTAAGATAAAATGCTATTGTAATAGGGCCCTTTTTTTTTGGAAAAAAAAAATTATACGTATTTTAGGGCCCCAAATAAAAAAAATAGAACAGGGCCCTTCAATTTTCGGGGATTCTCGGGGACGGGCCTGACCATTTGGCTATCAACCTCAACTACCAACGATCTAACACCAACATCCCAAGCTTGCTTCAAACCTATCACCAAAGTTTGGTGACCAAACTCAAAGCTCCGTATGCGTTACCGAATAGCAGCCGAGGTTCATTGAAAAGCCTTGAACCCATAAACCAGAATATGATACACCACCAACCACTGCCAAACCAGAACTGGAAATCACCAAGCCATCAGAATTCAACTTGTACCAACCCGAAGGAGGAGCAGACCAGCCAATAGCCATATCCACTCTCGTCGGCATCCTTGACTGTGAACCGGTATTTGCCTCATTGATACTAGCTGCATATCTAATAATAAAGCCTCTAGTGTAAGGTGGTTTACTAAATTCAGGTTCAACGGTACGTTTATTCTGCCAAAACCATATAAACCAACAAGTCACTCCAAATTGTCACAATGCATATTTCTTTCAGAAAAATTGGAGTTTCGGTTGAGGAACATGTTGCCAAATTGGCTATTTGGCATTTAGTGGTGATTTTGATTTAGCATATATTAATAATATTGATTCCAAAAGTGGAAAACTCATCTTTCATCTTGGAGTTTAGACAATCAGTTTGTGTAATACAATATTCAAAACGTGCATTATTCGATTCATTTTTGTTTTTCAATTTTTTATTCTTTTTAAAACAAATAGATCAAAATCAAATATAATGAGTCACAGTTATAAGATTTTGACTATGTATTATAAAATAGACAGAATAAATTTGTATCGTTGAAATTACAGCCATATCTAATTTGTAATACCTAGGCAAAATAAAAAATTATGTTTTACTGTATTTAATTTCGAGACTATATACGGACAATTGGTTGGATTGTTTATGAAAAAGAAAAAAAATAAAATTGCATTCGAATAGAATGGTCGAGCCTAGCTTTATTCAAAATTGTGACCAATGTGTTTGTCTATCGTCTGAAGCCTATCAGATTCATGAATGAACTTGTTTTGTTTAAGGCCGCAATATTACGAACAATATCATTATTGCACAGGAGGTTGATCAATCGATGAGGATAAAATTTATATTTTATGTACATTTCAAAATTTTAATTATATATAATTTTAAAACAATTATAAAACATTATTATATAAAATAATTTTTGTTTTATTTGAGTTTAGCCGCCATAGCTACTGGTGTTCAATTAACGGTTAGCCACGTTTCTTGTTATCAACAAAGAACTCATCTTTCAATAATGGTTTTAAGCATTATAAACGGACAAAACCTGCCCCCGGAAAATCAAGAAACCATTTGTTCTACGGCGTTAGTTTTAACAAAACCGCTAGCTGACACGATCTATCTTCTTGCCTATATATATCGGAAATATCCCATCTCCCTCTTCTTCAATTCAAAGCATTGAAAGAAACAAGATTAATTTTGAGTAATCAGATTTAAAAAAAAAAAAAAAGCTAGAGAAAGAAAGAAAGAAAGAAAGAAAGATGAGTTATATAAGCAGTGTTTATAGAGCAGCTAGTATGGTTGCTGTTCAAGAAAAGCCTTATAATGGTTCGAAAAGAAATTCTTCTACTCTACATCGTTCTTATTCCGGTGATATAAAGAACGGTGGTGGCGGTGGCGGTGGCGGTGGTGATGAAGAAAGCAAAAGAAAGTTACAGGCTCAAGATTCCTTCCAGAGAGTCATGTACTTCAACTGTTGGACACAGGGCTAGTTGCTAAATTTCCTTTTTTTTTGAAAAAAAAGAATGTATATTGATTTTTTTTTTTAGGGAAATTAATTTCTGTTCTTAGAAAAGAAAAAGGATTAGTTTCATTTTATATCTTAAAAATAAAATTAAGGTACAAATGTTCAACAATTGAATTGAATTTAGACTAAAACTAGAACTTTTCCTTTTAAAAATTAAGAGAATAACAAAAACGACAAGTATCATTAGAATAATGAAAAACAAAACAAACAAACTACAAGTCGTATTACAAATGACCGATAGAATGATGTAATGTTGTGAGAAATTAGCTAAATCCAAAAGGATAGTTAAGTTTACTCACACTAAAAAAGCTAACATAAACAAAGAAAATTTTTGATGCAATAGAAGTCATGATCATCCGCCCTCCAACTCCTTTGAACATGATTGGAGAAACACCCACCAACGACGGTCGTTCATCAACACTATACCTTCGATTCCAATTGGAATCAACCACCAAGCAACGCTATTCACCGTTCTGAGCCATCGCTCTCTCAATTGGAAACAAATCAACATTACCACCATAGGGCCCCTCTTCCATCGCTCTTTTTCCAATAAATGTAAAGTAATTAAATTTATAATTTTCAATAATTTATACTACTAATAATGCTTAAAGAGTGCAAATTTTACACTCTTTAGAAAAATCGATATTTCATAAAAGTTATTTTCTTTCATAATTATATTTAGACAAATTAAAACCAGATTTTTCCGTTAACGATAAGTAGAGTTAGATGGATGAGACATTAGAGCTCTTAAGCAAAGTATATAGTTTAAATTCTGATGTTATGAATATATAAAATTGGATTGAGATTGAAAGAGCCACTCTTAATGGACGTCTGCATTACTCGAATCCGATTAGTCAGCGCCTGTGGTTTGGTGTTCGAAAACTGAGTGGATTTAAAAAAAAATTTAAAAATTCTAAATTTTTCCTTCAAAAAGTTAAGAGAAGTACTAAAAATGACAACTATCAAGAGAAAAATGAAAAACCAAAACTAACAAACTACGAGTCGTATTGGGCTTGATTGATACCATACAATGATGGGGGAGTGAGAGAATTGGTTTCACAAATAAAAATAAATTAGAAAAAATTCTCATTGCTTAAAACAATGTAAAAATTAGTAACTTATAGCAAAAAAGACCCTTGATCAATTCATTATGTAAAACTAATTACCTCACTCAAAAAGTAATCACACTTTCATTTTGAGAGAGTGTATTACACTCTTCATTTTATAAATATTTTAAAAAATAATATTAATTAACACCAAACTTTAAATAATTAAAAAACTTAATAAATAAATTTTAAAAACACATTTCAATTAAAAATTTAATTTATTATTTTATTAATGTAATTTTTTTAAAATTTTCTTAAAATAAAATTTAAAAATTTTTTATTTATATTATAATCTTGCTAAATTTAATATTATACATTATAAATATAATAAAAATAAAAAATAAAAATATCAAAAATTATAATTAATAATAAAAAAATATATTAAATTATATTAATAAAAAATATATATTCTATATTAAAAAAATTACTAATAAAAAATAACTAAAATATGCAAAAATAAAAATTTCGAAACAATTATTCAACACACATTCAACTTCGATTCAACAATTATTCTACACACATTCAACATCGATTCAAAAATTATTCAGATCACATTCAATATCGATTCAACAATTATTTAACACACATTCAACATCAATTCAACTTAGATTCAACAATTATTCAACAAACATTCAACTTCGATTCAACAATTATTCAATACACATTCAACATCGATTCAACAATTATTCAGCACACATTCAACTTCGATTCAACAATTATTCAGCACACATTCAACTTCGATTCAACAATTATTCAACACATATTCAACATCGATTCAACAATTATTCAACACACATTCAACATTGATTCAACTTTGATTCAATAGTTATTCAATACATATTCAACAACTTACGAGTCCTAAAAAGCAACCGACTATACCAGAAAAGACTCTTACTAACTAAAATATGCAAAAACAAGAATTTTGAAATAATTCAACTTTGATTCAATAATTATTCAACACACATTCAACATTGATTCAATAGTTGTTCAACACATATTCAACAACCTACGAGTCATAAAAACCAACCAACAACAGCAAAAAAGACTCTTACTAACTAAAATATGCAAAAACAAGAATTTTGAAACAATTCAACTTCAATTCAATTTCGATTCAACAGCTGTTCAACATACATTCAACAAGCTACGAGTTCTAAAAACGAACTAAAATAACAAAAAAGACTTTTACTAACTAAAATATGCAAAAACAAGAATTATGAAATAATTCAACTTTGATTCAACAATTATTCAATACACATTCAACATTAATTCAATTTCGATTCAACAGTTATTCAACAAATATAACAAAAATAATATGAATTTCA
>CATIWJ010136555.1:0-13686 GCA_949640765.1 Croton laevigatus | reverse complement strand
ATTTGAACCATTTCCTCTAAATCATTATTTATTTAGTTATCCCTACTAGAATCATCACTAGAGAGGGTAAAATCATTACCAATTTACCCTAGAGCCTAGGCTTTGCTTCTTCTCCTACCCCATATTAGAGATGACATGGGTCTTCATGAAACCTTGTCCTTACTAAAATATGTGGCCAACCATGAAAATTGATCCCAAATGAAAGAGAAGACCAGGTCATTAATTGGATTAATAAAAATAACATACTATTAAAATATCTTGTGGGTATTCATAATTCTAGCAAAAACCAATTCACCCCATCCATTAATCATTTGGATTAGCCTTAATTAACATTCACAACACCAAAATAAGGTCATTAGGGCATATATATAAATCAAATGGTCTTAACTCTAAAACAAAATCAACTACAGCTTGTATAATTAGAAAAAAAAAATCCTAATCAACAGTTCAATTCCAGGTTTGAAATTCAAAGAACTAATTTTATTTGTTTCTTTAAAAATTATTTTGAATTCTATTTTGATTATTTTTGTTAATTTTTTTTAACTGATCAGACTAATGGGAGAGACAGCGGACACAGAAAAAAATGATAAAAAAATTGAAAAGGATCAGAAGGACAAGCATGAGGAGGAGGAGAAACACGAGAATGACGATAAAAAGAAAGAAGAAGGAGATAAAGAAAAATCTAAAGACAAGAAGAAGAAGAAAGACAAGGAAAATAAAAATAAAGAGGATAAAGAAGATGATGGAAAAGAGAAGAAGAAAACTAAGAATCCTGAAGATAAAAAAGACATTACCAAATTAAAAGCAAAGCTTGAAAAACTTGACACTAAAATGAAACAGCTTGCTACAAAGAGAGAAGAACTTCTTAAACTCATTCAGGAAGTTGAAACCAATCCTCCAAAACCTGCTGCTGCTGCTGAATGAGCTCCTCCTCTTTTACCAATATACTATAATTTTCTTCGATTTTCGAAAAGAAATGGAAATTAGGAACTTAATTATGCTTAATTACTTGTATTTAATTACCTTTTGTATACGTAGAATGATTTTTTAGCCCCGTATATCATAAATGTGGGCATATTGGCTCGTGTTCGAGTACAATTTTATTATTTTTTCTTGTAACTAAGAAAAGTTTATTACTGTAAATAAGAAATGAAAAAATAAAAAATAAACATACCTTATAATTTAATAAAAATTTGTAACAGCACTGTATGCTCCGTATAACAACAGGATGCTTGAACTTTTTCAATTTAATTCTTAAGTTGATTTAATTGTAACAAATTACACATTAGATTAATTTAGACTAAAAATAACTTAAGTCACGAAAGTTCATTGGCTTAATAATTAAGCCCTTAATAATTAACAACTATCCCCACTTTGTTTTAATTTATGTGAAGTGCAAGATTCATAGTTTATTAGATTTTCATGTTATTCAAATAATTAACAATCAGACTGAGACATGTTAGTCATCGTACTTACTTATAATTATTGTAGGATGCGGAGGTTTCGGATTCGATTTCTGCCAACCATACTGTCAGTACTTATTTAGTGCAAAAGTGGAGGGCTAGGCTACCTACCCCTGTTATGTAATCTATGATGTTATCTGATTCGTTAATGAACTCCTTTATATTAAAAAAAATTAATAGGAAAACATATATCGCTCATAAAACCAATTAATAATTAAGCACCAGTGTCAAATTGTTTGAAAAATAGACGTTATTGAACAAGGGTTCTGATTTAAAGCATAATGTAGTTAGTGATGTTGGAATATTATGTGTAATAAATATAAATCACATAAATATGATCAAGAGTGGGTTGAGTACTTACCTCTTTATGCCCAGCAAAAATGATATTAGGGTCGTCATTTGCACATGTGGCATGAAAACACATGTTATAGTGTTATTCTTTCTCCTTTCTCACGGAGTGCATGATAATGAAATACATAATTTCAATTTACAACACTATATAGAAGATAGTTTAGACACGCTCAGTGCCTAACTTGAGTTCACCATCCCCCATGCAAAATCATTCCCCTTCTTGAGCATCTTAAAAAATGGCAAACATCTTTTTGTAGCACATGAAATGAATCTTTCCAAAGCTATTAACCTCCCATTCAAGACTTGGACATCATGTACAGTCTGGGGAGGTCGCATGTCCAAGACGACATTTATCTTCTCAGGATTTGACTCAATTCCTCTTTATGATACCATGAACCCTAAGAATTTTCCTGCTTTCATCCTAAAAGCACATTTCTCAGAGTTGAGCTTCAAATTATATTGGTCTAACACATTAAACACCTCCTCGAGGTCCCGCACATACTCTTCCACTGATTTGCTTTTCACAATCATATAATTAACATAGACTTCCATATTTTTCCCTATTAGGTCTTTAAACATTTTGTTCACCAACCTCTGATAAGTCACCCCTTCATTTTTTAGATCAAATGGCATAACCCTATAATAGTAGGTTGCCCTTTATGTAACAAAACTAATCTTCTTGGTGTCGCTGGGCTCCATCATAATCTGATGGTATCCATTTGCAGCGTCCATAAGGAAGTATACTACATACCCTGCCGTAGAGTCTACTAAATTGTCAATATTGGGCAAAGAGTAAGAATCTTTTGGATAATTCTTATTTAAGTTGATGAAGTCCATACACATTCTCCACTTTCCATTAGCTTTCTTAAATAGTACTATGTTAGCTAGCCTTATTTAAGTTGGTGAAGGCACCTCCTATTTATAGAATTTTCCATACATGGTTTCTTATCATGGTTTTGCAAGTCCATTGGATTATCAACTTGCATATCCACTTGAATTGTTATTATTTTTCATTTAGCAACTTGAAGCTTCTTGAAATGCTTAGTTTGGGACAATTTCTCAATAATCTAACAAAGATGATTCCATTAAAAATTGAATCCAAAAAATTTTGTTTCTAGTACCACTACTACTGAACATCAAACTGGAACCGTGATTCTGGCAAAGGTTTCTCATTTTGGAGGAAATGGTAAATCAGTAGAGGAAAAGAGGTACTGGTAAACATTATTATAAAGAATCGTCCTGGAACCATTCTTACAAAGAATTGTAATCCAATTTGCATATCCACTTGAATTGTTATTATTTTTCATTTAGCAACTTGTAGCTTCTTGAAATGCTTAGTTTGGGAAAATTTCTCAACAATTTGAGAAAGATTATTCCATTAAAAATTGAGTCCAAACAAATTTGTTTCTAGCACTGCTACTGCTGAGCATCAAACCGAAACAGTGATCCTGGGAAAGGTTTTTTATTTTGGAGGAAACGGTAAATCAGTAGCAAAAAAGAGGTACTGGTAAACATTATTACAAAGAATCGTCTCAGAACCATTCTTACAAAGAATCGTAATCCAATTTGCATATCCACTTGAATTGTTATTATTTTTCATTTAGCAACTTGTAGCATCTTGAAATGCTTAGTTTGGGAAAATCTTTGAATAATCTGACAAAGATGATTCCACTAAAAATTGAGTCCAAAAAATTTTGTTTCTAGTACCGCTACTACTGAGCATCAAACCGGAACCGTGATTCTGAGAAAAGTTTCTCATTTTAGAGAAAACGGTAAATCAGTAGCGAAAAAGAGGTACTTGTAAACATTATTACAAAAAATTGTCCCGGAACCATTCTTACAATGAATCGTAATCCAATTTGCATATCCACTTGAATTGTTATTATTTTTCATTTAGCAACTTGTAGCATCTTGAAATGCTTAGTTTGGGAAAATCTCTCAATAATCTGACAAAGATGATTCCATTAAAAATTGAGTCCAAAAAATTTTGTTTCTAGTACCGCTACTATTGAGCATCAAACAAAACCGTGATTCTGGAAAAGGTTTCTCATTTAGAAGAAATGGTAAATCAATAGCGGAAAAGAGGTACTGGTAAACATTATTACAAAGAATCGGAGCCATTCTTCCAAAGAATAGTCCCGGAACCAGTATGACACAATCCCTAGTTTGTCTAGTCTGTTGGATGGAAATTTCATGTATAGCACATACCTGCAGTAAACTTATTTTTTCCTTTTGAGCGTCTTAACGGAAATTTTCAGGGTGTAAATTTCCCAAAGACTGGAATATGAACCTCTTACAAATAACCCAATTGGCTGCCAAGAAAGCAGATGCTGATGCAAACGCGGTTGAAAATTCCTGTAAAATATCAGATCTGCATGTCCAAATCATGGTATACTCTCTCATCTCATATCCCAATCTTTATACAAGAACTAGGATTTATCTTCGTTTTTAGATTGAGTTTGAAACTGCCTCATCTAAATATACTGTTAGTGCATCATCATGGCATCACCTACATGACATAAAAGTTCTCTCCAGAAATATTTCAGGAACAAGAAAAGAACAGAATTCGTTGATTAAGACATAACCAATACGAGGATGCACCGACACACTGGTTGTTGTTGTCGTATGATAATGTATCATCCTCATCAAGGCATATATAAAAGAATTTAAGTTCACTTTACCCAGATGCCCTATTTTGCAATACCCAATTCTACAAATTGCAGGTACAATTCGTAGGTTTTTCACTTGCTTGGAGATTTTCTATTAATGTCACTTTGTTTGTATTCGTTTTAAACGCTTATACAAATAGCCTGATTATTTGATTTGGTAAATAACCCTATTTTAGATAATCAAATTAAGCCTAACCCTTCTAATTTATTGGTCGGAATTGAATGGGAACAGTAATTACATATTCAAGGTCAGACCGTGGTACTTGGAAGTTTTAACTTATAGGAGTACCCATATTCCTGTACTTACTTAATTGTAGAAATAAGGCAAATTTGGTATACGGGTGAAGAACTATAGTATAGGTCTGTCTTAATTTTTCAGTATTTATTAGAACACATTTCTACTCTGTCACCATCCTTGAAATGTTGATGAAATGGTTGCAACTCCAGATGAGATAGCTTAACTGAGAATTCCTTAGCTTCAATGAGGCATAATCTAAGTTGAAGGGTTCTTGGAAGTTTCATTTTTCTATATATGATTTGTGTTTGTTAGCATGGGGAAACTTCCTCTTTGGCTCTCTTTATCCATTTTTAATATATTTTCCAACCCAGCAATCTATAACAAATTAAAAAAGAAAACTTTGACTTAGATTTTTTCTTAAATAAGTTTTAATAGAAATGCGTAAAGGTCCAGGTTTATACCAGGATATTGGCAAGAAGGCCAGAGGTTTATTTCCTTCTTTGTTCTTCTCTTCCTATATTCTTTTCAACTGCATTGCGTTTTAGAACTTAAGTTTGTTCATAAATGAATCATAGATTTGTTTACATTTTTGTCAGATCTTCTCTATGGAGATTATCCTCATCAATCAAGAACCCATTTTCAGTACCAGGATGTCAAGTGGAACTTTGATCTCTCCTGTCAAAGTAATGTGTTTTTTCTTCAACTTGTGGTATAATTAGCCTTGTTTTATTTAGCCATTGAACTGATTCAGTAATGCATATGCTTTGTTATTTCTGAATTCACATGTCTACAGGCTGTTGACATTATAACTTTCAATATAGTTCCAAGTTTTCATCTTGTGCATTTGCAGACTGTCTTGTGTTCTAGAATATCAATGACTTGTCTAAGATAGAATTCTATGAACCTTTTTTTCCCCCAAACTTGATTCATCATTATCGAGATTGTGATTATGAAGGGGGGAAGAAGAAGATGGAAAAGAGTAGGCAATGATTTGAGAATTTTGTGCTTCCTTATCAGATATCAAAGTCCGAATTGCAGATATTTCTCTTCTTCAAGCTATTTATTTTTCAGTTTAGTATACAACAAACAACAGAAAATCTCCCTTATGCTATGAATCTGAAAATCCTTTTCATTTCAGCATTTAGAACCTTATTTGTGTTCTCTCAAGGCCAAGAGAATGAGTTATTATTGATGTTGTTTCTATAATTATTGTAGCACCGGAGATTTTACCAGGAGTCACTACGCTTTTCAGATTCATACTTCCTGAAGCTGGCAAGGTAAGCCAATTTGGCCAACTTACTCATCCGATCAACTATCACGTAAAGTTAGGCTTCTTAATTTATAACAAGGACTTAGACATCAAGTTCATTTGAATGCAATGTTGACTGCAATAACAGGTGGAACTGAGATTCTTGAGTGAATATTTCGGGATTGCTGCAGGCGTTGGAGTGATAGCAGATGATGAAGGACCCTACTCAGGGAATGGATATAGCCCAACTGTAAACTTATCAGGAGTTGCAGGAAACTCTCTTTTCTCCCTTGGAACTGACATTTGCTTGAACGTTTCCGAAGGGACATTCGATGAATTCAGTGCTGGTTTGAGCTTCAACATGCCCTTCTTTATTTCTGCCTTGAACTTGTGAGCAACCCTGAAACTGGTCAATAAGATGGGAAAACAAGATTCATTTTGAGCTAGAATCACAAATACTTGTGCTGTATTGATAACATTGTCTGGCAGAAAGGGTAATACTCTTTGAGTTTGTAAATTGCAGGGATGACAAACTTGATGCTGTTAAAGCTTCCTGCCACTACACATTCAATCCCTTCACCAGGACTGCCCTTGCAGCCGAGTTGAAGCACAATTTTTCATCGAATGGAGCAACCACAATAACAGTTGGTGCACAGCATTCCTTGTTTCCATTTACATTGATGAAAGCTCGCGTTAACTCTAATGCCAAGATCGGTGGGCTTGTTCGACTGGAACTGTGGGAAAAGCTTCACTTAGCTCTGACTGGAGAAGTGGATTTCAGGGCTACTTCAGACAAGTTTTCTAAGATCGGAATGAGCATGGCATTCAATCTCTAGAGCTGCCAGGCATGAATAATATATACTACCATTTTGAGACTATGGAAGCCTCTATTCTGTCAAAATTTACACTACAGGTTTTACTTACTGTATTCCTTATTCTTATACAACAAAAGTGAGTTGAATATGCATACAACATGAAAAGAGGTCAGCTTTGCCTGTTATTTTGATGTATTGTAAAAATTGCAAAGAGTGTAAAGGAGCTATTATGTTGAAAGCAGTAAGATGCAAAAATAATGAAATTACTGATATTATTTTATATTTCCTTCCTCCCGTTCAGTAATCCTCAACCCAAAAGAGAATTAATCATGCTGGATAATAGCTAAAGTCTAAAAGTCAAGGGAGTTGGCCAAAAGAGAATACTACCTTGAAATCACATTGCAAACATTGCCTTCAAAAAATTAAGAAAAGATAAAAGTTCAAAGTTTAATTCAACTTTCTTTTTTTTTTATTTTCTGAGAAAGAAGTTTAATTCAACTTAATTAACTCACATTGAGTAAAAATCTATAGAATAAAGTAAATTTTAATTGAGAATTTGATTATTTTGCAAAAAATCAGTGGTCAAGTAAAGGAATAACAAAAATAATAGGACCAAACCTAAAATCTTTGCTTATTTGAAAACTTTGATTGTAGTTTGTCATTGGCACTAGCATACATTAATGAATGCCAACACAAAATTTGCACAAACTCTAAAATAGAAAACTATTATCGGTATTCGGTAGCAAATTAGCAATCAGTTCTGACTGAAAGGTATGTTATATTCAGTTGAAGCTTTATTGTTTCACAAGGCAACTATGGACGTAATACGAAAAACAAAACCACCTATTCACAGATTTCTCATCTCACATAATAAAACAAGCTTATCAACATAATTAACACAAAATAAAACCACTATCCACATGTTTCTGGCATAACAAAACCACACTATGAAACATTTGCAGATAAATCAAACCAGGCGGTAAATTGTTGCAAGGTTAGTGGTGGGAAGTAGTAGCCTGGAGAAGTCCATCGCGAATCTGAGTGGCAACGTCACGAATGGCACCAGGACCATGGGGAATGAACACTGCAGATGATTTAGAGGCTGCGCCAATTTCCTTCATTGTATCAAAATACTGAGTGACAAGGACCATGTCCATGATATCTTTTGCGGTGGTTCCAGGGACATTTTCTGAGAAACCAAGGACACTATCCCTCAATCCATCCACGATTGCTTGCCGCTGGCGAGCTATACCAAGCCCAGCAAGATACTTTGCTTCAGCCTCACCCTCAGCTCGCTTAATTTGCAGAATCTTCTCAGCCTCTGCCTTCTCATTAGCCGCCACCCTCAATCTTGCAGCTATCAAAGGAAGACATTAATCAGAAATGGATATCAAGTTCAAGTTACATTAGATGGGTACTGTATAGTTTGTTTGTGGTGCTAAAATAAATGGTATCAATCATCACACCCATTGAAGTAGTGGAACGGGGACTGGAATAAATCAACTTGGAAATGCTGTACTAAATGCTTTACCTGCATTTATTTCATTCATTGCTCGCTTCACATGTTCATCTGGTTCTATATCAACAATAAGCGTTTGCACAATCTCGTATCCATAAGTAGACATAGCCTGCCAAAAATTATCAAACGCATTTGTATGTTTATGACAATTTACAAGAGCTTCATGAATAGAGTAAAAAGGCTTAGTCTACTTTGCAGAAGATGTCCCTAAGGATTCCCATCTTGTGCTAGGTAAAACAAAGTGCAAACAAAGTGACCGAAGACAAAAGTTAGCCATGTACCTTCTCCAGTTCGTTTTCCACAGCTTTGGCAATGTCATTCTTCTGCTCAAAAGCATCATCAAGATTAAGTTTTGGAACGCTTGCACGGATTACTGAAAATTTTTATGAACCGCAAAGCTGAGGTTGTTATATGTGCTATAGAATGAATTGAAACTCAAATGTCAATGGGAGTATATATTGAAGAGCATATGGACAATTTCAAACCATCAAAAACATAGGCCTGGATTTGACTCCTTGTATTGCTGAGCTTGTAGAAGGCATCATTTGCTTTATCAGCTAGAGCTCGATATTGAATGGATGCAACCACGTTAACAAAAACATTGTCCTATAGAATACATGAAAATATAGATCAGTTGCTTCAAACCAAAACACTCAAAGACCAATTATTGCAAACCAGTTAGCAACCATCAAAACTAAACCATCGTACTATCGTTACTTTTTGGAAATAACATACCTTTGTCTTGGTCTCACAACGTACATCCAATTGTTGTACTCTCAGTGACAGATGGCCAGCAAGCTGGCATCCAAAAATCCAAGGTAGGCAATGACATCCAGGCTCAAGAACATCATCAAACTTCCCAAATCTCTCCCTGATAGCTACTGTGGATTGATCAACTTGAACACAACAGAGCAGATTCCCCATCTTATCTACACTCCAATATAACATGAAGTAACTTATAAGTTGGTCAAAAAGGATTAAACAATATAACGGCATCTAGCTGCTGTCTTGTAACAAAAACTTTCTATTTAGTACTGGACTGATATCTTAGTCATGATGCTTGAACAGAAACGATTAGGTAACCCAATTTCCCTGGAAGGAACTGTCCCATAATAAATAATCTATATACCATAACAAAAATCATAGCAGTGATCAGATAAACAAACAACAGGATTACAGTAGAATGGAGATAAGGGTCAACAATCTCGAATAAAAAGAATCAAATGTAAAAAAAAAAAAAAGAGAAGCACCAACTGCAGGATCCCTCTAGCTAGGATTCAAACCTTTTGATAAAACCTTCTTCAAGATTCAACATGTATGCTTAGCTACTGACAAGCAAGAACTGGGCCTTTTATAGAAAAATTGCAAAGAATATATGACAATCACAACATCATATTAAACTTGATTAGTTAAACTAAGTTTGGATATATGATCACAAAATTCAAAAGGATTATCAATTAGCCACAGAGTAAGGTTAAATCCAGCAAAATTTTCATGTGGGTATGCATATATGCAAGTAATTTTAAAAGGAAGAGACTTACAAAGAAAAGCAAACAAAAGGATGACGCGCCAGAGAATGCTATGAATGATAACTCAGATATCAGGAAAAAAGAACTTATTCACAAGCAATAATGGGATTACCACTAAATACAATGTC
Organism: Croton laevigatus; assembly: GCA_949640765.1. NCBI lineage: Eukaryota > Viridiplantae > Streptophyta > Magnoliopsida > Malpighiales > Euphorbiaceae > Croton > Croton laevigatus. The sequence goes on along the minus strand of CATIWJ010136555.1, from coordinate 3,725 downwards.
ATCGAATATATCATTCCAACAACAAAAAGAAAAAGAAAAAGAAAAAAACTGTGTGCTGGCAATTCCAAGTCAACCTATTTTTAGGTCTTACAAATTTAGAAACAAGGAATTATGAATAGACAAAAAATATTAAAATATCAAGAAATTTCCTTCTTCTGATCAGGAATTTTCCCAAGCATATCCACTAGGGCCGAATTGAGCATTCCAAACGAAATAATTATACTGCTAAAATTGTGATTGGATACAAAAACTGGAAATTAACGTCATTTTTAGGAAAAATCAATATCAAATTACAAGCTAAACAAACTTAGCACTATGTCTCTTTCAATTTGCCGTCTTGCAACAGCATTTTAAAAGATGGGTTCTGGGAAGTTTAACAAATTTTTTCTTTTCACATGATAAATAATATTATTATAAAAAAAAGTGAAAGTTGGATATGAATTTACCTTCAAATCGAAACACTGAGATTCTTGTAAGGAACGGCCAAGCGAAAATTATAGCGGAAGAAAAAGTGGAGGACACTACGATGAGCTGAATGAACACAAGGACAAAGGTTAACGGGAGGCCGTGGGTTTTTACATTTTTTTTTTTATATATTTTTTAATCGTCTGTTACGAGTTCCAACGTAAATTTCGGTGGATATGCAGTTTGTAAAATTTACTCCGTTGGTGTGCCAAAACCAAACCGCCTGATTAATCCGACTAAATCGAACCGAATTGAGGTGTTCGGTTTGGTTTAATTAGTTCGGTTCGGGTTGGTGATTTAATAAAAAAATTCGTGTTTCGGGTTATTCGGTTTAACCCGAAAAATATCTGATCCGACCGAAAACCTATTTCATATATATATATATACTAATTTTTTTCCCATAACCCTAATCTTCACTTTCTTACTCAAAGCTCCTCCGCCACCTCTGCTATACCACCGCCGCCACCTCTCTTTTCTCTTCCACAACCACCGCCACTGCCACCACATCTCTTCTCTTCTCTTCCACCTCCGCCACCACCTCTACCTCCACCTGTAATCGATGGTTTCTCTTTCGTCTAATCCAAAGGAAATCTAATCTAAGCCTTCTCTTTCTTCAGATTTTTGTGCTTTCGTCAAGGTTCCAGTTATGAGGCTGTGATGATTTTTATTTTTACAAAAAGAGATTAGGTTTTGTTCCGGCTACGAGGCTGGGTTTTGTACCGGCGACGAGGGGGTGAGAGTTAAGTCGGTGGGTCAGGTCTTCAATTTCAGTTAGGGTTCTTAGATTGACGACGAGAACACCTCCACCTCCTTCTGTAATCGGTGGTTTCTCTCGTCTGATCCAAAGGAAATCTCATCTAAGCCTTCTCTTTCTTCAGATTTTTGTGATCCCGTCAAGGTTCCGGTTACGAGGCTGTGATGATTTTTTTTTTCGAAAAGAGATTAGGTTAAGTACTGGTGATGAGGGTTGGGTTTTGTACCGGCGATGAGGGCGAGAGTTAAGTCTGTGGGTTAGGTCTTCAATTTCAGTTGGGGTTCTTGGATTGACGAGGATAGCAGAGTTCAGTAGGGGTTTTCAATTTCAGCCGGATTTTTAGGTAGTTCATGACTGGAAAAGCGTCTCGATCTAAGGCAACCGAAAAGCATAGGATTGGAAAATCGAAGAAGGAAAGGAAAAACAGAGCAGGAAGTTCATTTTGATTTCTTTTTGCTTTCAGTTTCCCAGTGATTCTATTGATTTGCCTATTTGCTTCTGTTGAATAATTGTATTGTTTTACTTTAATTCTCTTTTAGAATCTGCTGTATTGAATTGATGATGATGAACTATTGACATTGAACTGCTGTAGTTTTAATTCATATTGAGATTGGTTGTTGAGATTGATGCTGAAAATCGTTGCAGATTGTTAATTACAAGTAACTTGGCTTGCACAAATCAATCGGGTATTTCGAGGTAATAGGGTTGGGCCCCGAAATTTTCGGGTTAATAAGGTCGGAGCCCGAAAATTTTATAGGGTCGGTTTGGGGTATCAGATTAGAGTAATTTCAGATTTCGGGTTGTTCGGGTTGATCCGAACCCGACCGTTGCACACCCTTAACCCCAATATTATAAAGGGAAATTTACAAAAACTTTCCTAGATTTTATCCATATCTACATTTTTCTCTCTATCTTTTTTTTAGCGGATAAAAATATCCCTGTATTTCAATTTTGTTAGACAAAAATACCCTTCTGTCTATTTTTTCCGTTAAAATAACGGTAAAAGGACCAAAATGTAATTTTTATGGGCTTTTTTGAAAAAACTAAAAAATAAAGGACTATTTTGATAGTTTACTTAAAAAAAATAAAAAAAGAAAATTTTGTTTCCCTTAAATGCATTCTATCGCCGCCGCTCTACTGGCTTCTACCGCCAACGCCCACAATGCATTCCACCGGTAAGCTGAGGGTACCGACCGGCGGAAAAAGCACCGGCAAGCTGGTAATCACCAAAATCGCCTCTCCTTCCTCTCCTTCGTTTTCATCGAGAAGCTGCTTTTCCAGCTCTTGCAAACGATTCATCATCTTCTGCTTATAGAGGTTGACAACAATTGCATTGTGTAAAACTATATTGCTCTTTTCAAGATGAGGAGTATCTATGCCTCATCAAGGAATACTTACCTGGTGGAGATATGAGGAATTTACTTATGAGGAAAGATACCTTGACAGAAGATGAAGCTAGATTTTATGTTGCAAAAACAGTGTTAGCAATTGAATCTATACATAAACACAATTACATTCACAGGTTTGTGCAATTCTCTTATTTGTATTATTGACAATTTAATATGTTGTATTGTAGTGCTACATTTAGATTAAGTTTTCTTGAATAAATGCTTTTGGCAATCATATGTTTCAGGGATGTCAAGCCCGACAATTTGCTACTTGATAGATATGGACACTTGAGGCTCTCTGATTTTGGTCTATGTAAACTATTAGTGTAACACCCTTTAATCCAACCATTTATGGTCGAACCAAGTTGCGCCACATTATAAATGAACATGGTATACAAATCATATTTAAATTTAATTACAAAATATGTGTACTTTTTTTTTTCTTTTATTATAATTTACTTGTGCTGACTTCATCTTCCAAGTATATGCCAATCTAAATTTCTTCGAGCCCTGATGCTATTTGTCAGTTCCTGTTTCTTTCACATCTTTCGAAGACCTACAAGTTCAGAATTAACCAAACTTGCTAAGCGATTTCGCTTAGTGGATACTTTAACTATTGATAAGCAATAGTATTTGAAATGCAATTGTATTTAAACCGCAATTTTAATACTTAATAAATACTTTTAAATGAATCATTTAATAAGTAAAATAAATCATCAAATAAAATAAATAACCAATTTAATCAATTCAAATAAAATATACAATAGACTAAATAAATCACTTTCATACCATATTTGCTGCTTGTTTAGCTCTACTAGGTATTATGGTGAACATATGGATAAAGCTACTGTATTTAATGTAGAGTTTCGGATAACTCTAGGGGTCTCATATGACTCTAGGCCGTAGCCGGAGCATCCTATTTTAACCGGGTCTCGGATAACTCTAGGCCGTAGCCGGAGCATCCTATTTTGCCTGGGGTCAATTATTATATTAATGGCCAAATCCAAAATTTCAAAGTGTAACCGAATTCGGACCTGATCGCAGGCTCTGTTCGGTATCACCCAAAGTTTGACTTTACTTAAGTCTAACTTAGTTGGTCGTCGTACTTCTCAGTGTAT
>CATIWJ010136534.1:0-17310 GCA_949640765.1 Croton laevigatus | reverse complement strand
TTTTTTTTTTCTCTTTTTTTTATTCAATTTCAACTTCTGATTTCTTTTTCTAATAATAATAATAATAATTTATTAAAATATCCCTTTTATTTAAAATACCAAATTGTCCTTAACTATTCTGTCAATTTACTTATATTGTTTGGACTATAATGCTCTCATACTATTTACAAAATTTTAATTATACTAATACCCTTATTTACTAAAATGACACTGTAAATTAAATCTGCAGTCTAAACTATTTTAAATAATTGATTTCCTACTGAGTTTAATCTCGTTTGATATTTTCAATTTATCGAGATAATAATTTAAATTTTGAATTTAATTATTTTATTTTTAAATTAGATTATCAGTCTGAATTTATTTAATTTATTTCAAAATTTTCATTATCAACATAAATAAAATACTCAATTTGACATTCCTTGACAATATCCACTTTTCAAATCTTATTTAAGTAATTTTATTAATTAAAAATACAATTTAAAGCTTCCTCACATATTTAGGTGTCCTGTATTTCGAGTTTCGAAAATTCGGGTATTACATGGAGTCACTATGCTAAGCCCTAATGTTAGATCCCTTGTAGAATGAATAATATTTGGATCAATCATAATAAAAAATAGTAAACTTAATTATGAACAAGTATTCTTTAATATAAGAAGTAGTTCTCTTATCTGCTCTTATCTTGTTTGCTCTCGAGAGAGGAACAAGGGATTCTGTGTTGAAGGAAACTTCTCTTTGCCTTCTTTCCTCTTCAAGCCAAGTTAAAGCTTTCTTGACTAACCTGTATAAATGATGGGTAACCTAGAAAGACGGTAGGCATAGAGCTGGGGGAAGAAAGTTTAGTTTGAAAGGTGTTTTAGTTCCTATCTGGCAAGAAGAAGCTCTTTGATTGAAGGCTTTTCTTTGTTTTAGTTTGACCCTTAATGTTATAACTAATAACTAGAAGAGGAATCCAGTTAAGATTTTACTTTAACTCCAAACTCCAACTAAAAGGCGATTTGCAAACATCAACTGTAGAGGGAGTAGGAAAGAATATATGCCCGAATTTTTTGGTTCTTGAAAGCTGGCCTCAGATATGAAACTGAATACTCAAAGTTTACTAAGCCATAGTATATTGATACTCACTTAGTTGATGGAGCTATCATTCAGATTGGACTACCTAATAAGGTAATGGACCAGTATTTGACCATAAGTAAAAGAAATATAGTACGTACAAAAGATTTACCCTCTTATGTATCGCTTTAAACTGTCTATGCTTTCCCACCTTTGCTTATTTCCTTTTCTTAGAACAGGAACTCGAAATTGTCCCTAAGTTTATCGGTATGTGCTCTCCAGGTTTGTTTCCATTCCTTTAGCGCTTAATGGGAGAAGTGATATATCGAGAGAAAGAGGGGTTCCTTTTTTAGAATCATTTGCCCTAGCCTTTATTGTTATTGTTGTAAGCTTCCTTTCGTCTGGCTCTTTTGATGTCTTTGCTATCGAGTTAATAACTGCCTTTAGAGCTGGGATAAGTCGGGATGGAGCTAAGATTAAAAAGACTCTCCTTAACCCAGTTTTATGTTAAGAGATAAGAGTGATGGCACCTCAACTCAATCGTTTCCATTAGCTAGGCTACCTTTTATCTGTTCTCTTTCTGAATCAGACTTTTAGATGTCACTTGCTTTCCTTCCTAACTAAATAAATTCCCTTTAGCCTTCTGCTCCTAGTCCACTTTCTAATAAGATAACATCGCTTTGTCATTAAATTATTCAAATTCTCCTGCTAAAATGCCAAAACAAAGACGAATTCAGTCGCTAAGGGCTTGTTGCCTTAAGGTATGCCTTTAGCCTTAAGTCCTAAGCGACCCAGAACCACCACGAACAACAGAGTAAGCTCTCACGACGTCCTTCCTTTCTTCGGATTTCATTCGTCTCAAAGAATCTTGGGCTACACTCCCTCCATCACGTTGGTCACCTCTCGTTATCACTTGAGCTTCCAATGGTTGCTTGCTGCTAGGCCAATGTGGGTTTTATAAAACAAATTGAGTTATATGAAAAAAAGAAAAACGAAACGTATCTCCAGGGACCAAACCCTTTTGATGGTGTATGGATTAGTAAGTTAGTACTTGACAATGAAATTACAAGACAAACTGTTTCCCATTTTATTAATTTAGCCAAACAATATATTATTTTTCCCATGTTAGCATGCGTTCTTAACAATTCAAATTGGTTGTTGTCGTGTTTATTAGGATGTCCTAGGAAACTTCATATTTTTCAATTTTCAATTTCTTTTAATGGAAACGTATAATATATAATACATCAAAACCGAACTAATTATATAGAGCTTCACCTCTTGCATTTATTCTATACAATTTAATACGTGTAGTGTCCTTTTTGTCCTATTTCACATGTTTGATGAAACCATTCTTGTGTGACAAAAGCATTCCCATGTTCTCATTGATTGTGATACTACATGTCACCGAAGCCGGTAGAGCCGTAAAGACAATCTTATCCATTTCATGCTTTTCTTGCTCCTTTCTTGATTTGCATTATTGAAGAAGGTATAGTGTACTTTTTTTTTTTTTCTTTTGTGTTTGCCTTATTGTTGGTAAAATTAATAGATCTTAGTTTACCCAAAAAAAAAAACTAGTTCAACATGTGGAGGTTAGTCCAAAATTTAAATCATATACTAAGGCTAATTTTCTTAGTTATAATGTATTATCTCACTTTCAATTAAGTATATTTGAAATGTGAAATTTATAGACATATTTATTCAATGGTGGTTTGATATTGAAATATGATAAATTTTTGTTGCATGAGAAGAATTTTTTTATCTAAATCAATCAGGTCCACAAAAGGTACAAACCAAGAAAATAAAAATACAATTATTTGAAATTTTTTTAAACCATTACCAAGTATGTCATATGATAATAATTTTATAAATATAACCCCAAGTCGCTGGTGAATTGATAAATGGTTTTTCTGCCTTAAATGAGGTTGTGAGTTTAAACTTTTTCATATATGCAGCCGTTTAAAATTTAGAGCTAGAACTTTGCATTATAAAAGGAACACCTATCTGGTTTAAACGCATATGAGTCTGGATATGACTATGGTTTAAAAAAACTGCTCATAATTGGGACTTGTCAAGTATACCTCATAGTTAATAAAAAATTAGTGTTCTAATTATGTCAAAATCTTATTGTTGTTATTTATATTTTTTGATAAAGCTATTTAAAAAAGTTTAAATAACATTTCATAAAAAGTTAATTTTTTAAATATTTTAATAATTACTAACAATTACTGAAATAATTATAATCAATATTATTTAGACAATTACTTTTGCCTTAAGCCCCAAACAAACATGCATGCCTTAGTAATTAAGGTTGCTTATAAGCAGGTTTGACGGTTTGAAGACCATCCTTTAGCCTAGTGGGACACTCCTGTATCTGACATGGCAATATTAATCATACGTGGCAAACTCACCTTAGATATAGACACGTGATATTTTGATGCTCCCGAGGCACAATCACGAATAAAGGAGGGTATGAATGTAGTAGTAGGATTAGCATCGTCAATAAAAATGAAATGAAGGTGGGTACAAGTGGAGAAAGAAGAAGATTACGTGAGTACACAAACACATAAGATGAGCATGAGATCTAGGCTCTTTGACGTGTTTGGTTGGTTACAGACACTGTGCCTAATCTACAAAATAATATACTACCTCCGTTTTTATGATACGTTTACATTTCCGTTTTTGTGTGTTTTTTTGAGTTGTTTACATTTCCATTTATAGTAAGTTTTGTAATTGTTTATTTTTTTTTATTGGTATTGGTGAAAAAGTAAGTTTTTAAAGGGTTAGTAATTATTTATTATTATTTCTGTATTGGTATTGGTGAAAAGTGGATTTGTATTGGTATTGATGAAATAGTGAATGTAAAGATATGGAAAAAACGGAGTTAGTATATAAATGTACACATAGGAAAAATTGATTTCCCCCAAAAATATTTCTCTTATTTTTTGGTTTTTTAGTAATTACATTTTTATTAAATTACTGAACTAATTAATTAATAAATAATAATTCTAATAGTATTATGATTTAAAATGTATCATAATTAAAAGTTAGTAGTATTAACTTTATATTTTAATTAAATTATTTAATAAATAAATAATAATTTATTAATATAATATCAAACTATAATTAAAAAATCTAAAATAAAATAATATTAATATTAATATTAGTAGTATATTCTAATTCAAAAATTTAACTTATAATATTATTAGCATTCTAACTATGTTATTTTACAAAAATATATATAATAATTAATTTTATACTATTGAATACAATCAAGTATATATATATATATATATAGTTTTTGTTAATTACTTTCACCAGTTATTCAAATATTAGTTTAGGAGAAAATATAATGAAAAAAATATTTTAATCATATACTAATTCTTCATTTATAAACGAACTGCATATGAATGTGATAATAAGAAATAATAATACTATATTTAAGTACGGTAATAACGACTAAAAAGAGTATAAATATTTTTACAAAACTATTAAATTAATTAATTTATACGATATATTATTTTAATTATTTATCTAATTAATCAATATTAGTTCATACCTTATAAAATATATTATTTTAATTATTAACAATTACAAAATTTTTAAGTTATCTTATAATTAAAATTATTATAATAAATATAAAATATTCAAATAATTAATAAAAAATTATAAAATTGATTAACGAGTTTGTAGAATGAAAAAAAACTTTAAATAAATAAATTAATTTCAATAAATTTTATTTAAAAAATATAAAAATTGAATTATATTTTTATAATTAATAATATTTTAAAAAACTTTTAGTTAATAGTACTTAATGAATTTATTATTTTTATAAAAATTTTATTATTATTATTATTATTAGTCAAATTAACTACAATATCAATTAGGAGAATATAAATGAATTAACGCATATTATGTACTCTAATAAAAACTAGTTAGTGAAAAAAAAAAGGAGGACTTGGAAAATTAACCAAACAGTGGCACATTTGGTTTTGGAGGCACATGCTACTTGGTCCCTCTGTTACATTTGCCCTTCCACACGTACCCATTTGATTTCACTTTCACATCACTCATAATCACCACATATATGTTTGTTATTAAAAAAAAAAAAAAAATCCCTATCAATATAAATAATAAATGATATGATAATTTAATGTGAAAAAGGTAAAATTTTCACAAATTATATGTAAAAAAATTATTCCCATTAATTTTATTTTATGTTATTTAGGGTAAACTAAACAACCAGGTTAATCCATGCCAAATTTCTTTTTATTTTGCTTTATTTTTTCTCTTTTTTAAATGGTATATGACAATATCGAAGGAAAAAGTAATATTTCATATCATAATATCAATATATTGGGCATTAAATTTCAATACTATATTATGGTATAGTCTTTACTTCATATTGTGTTTTAAGAGTATATTAGCCTAAGCCTCCATACTATCAAAATCAAAGAGTTGACCAAATATTTGATCATCAGCATCCAAAAGCAAAATGAACCAATACAATTTTTTGGATGACGTCTCTAAATTAAATTCAATAGGTTTTAAATTTTAAAATTCAATGGATATCATACTGAATCACTTATATCCATCCATTTTTATACATGTGGTTATGTGTTTGATTTACAAATTAACATTATATTTTTAAATTTAAAATGTGATCTAAAATTGCAGTATAATTTATTAAAAGTTTTTTTTTTGACATAAAAGTTTTAATTTTAACTAGTTAACGTAATTTTATTGACCTTTTTATCATTACAATGCCTTTAAAAAAAAAGGATTATGAGTTGGTTGCACAAAAATGTGATGTTCTAAATTAGGAGAAAAAATGATAGTAACCTTGATTATGATTGTCCTTTGATGGTGGATCTTTTAACGATGAGTAGGTAAAGTAGTAGTTCTGCATAATTGCTGGCACTATCATTTACCCACTTGCTTAAAATGCATCATTTTCTCAAAAAGAAAGAAGGGATTAATAGAAGTAATGAAGCGAAAGGTAAACCCTACCTATTAGAATTTACTCCATTAAAGTTGGGCAGGCGGACCATAAATAAACCCAAACCCTTCGTACCAAAAAAACCCCTCCTTATTGTCCTTGTGTAAGTTTCTTTGCCTAACTTGCTTCAATTAGCATTGGAAACTCGTGAAAAGCTAGCCTGTGGGGGCAACCCACTAACCAAAAGCAAACATTCAGAAATTTGCTTATCATGAAAAGTGGAATTATAGCCTGGAAAGAGCAATAAAGTTTAGTGGACATGTACGTGTTGCTCAAGTATTATTAGGAAGACCCCGATTGATGCTACCTTTAGTATCAAGTTAAGATCCCTCAAAATAAGAAATTTTTGTTCTTAAATCACTACTACATATTAAATTGATTCAAAGTTTACAAAAATCGAAATTCTACATACTATTCATGAAGTGTACAACTCATATTCTGTAGTGCACATTATTGCCATTGAGCCCCTCATATTTGTATACAAAATTTGAGCCATTTAAGGCAAATGTCTAGTAGTTTGACAGTATACATATCATTGTCACCTAATAAACATACTAAAAGTAAAATGAAATCAAGGTACATATTGAAATATTTGTAGGCTGTAGTTTATATATTAATCATATACACACAATGTTATGAAAAGATAATTAAACATAGTATATGTCTTATAAGAGTTTTGAGATTATTTAGCAATATAAATGATGAGCCAAACGTGGTGTGGCCATTGCTAATAAAGGTGTGACTTTAGGCATAGTCATGCCATAAACTTCAGTAGTATCAATATCTTCATGTCTCAGTCCATTTGGTGGAGCCCAATCGAAAGCATGGAAAAGCCGCGCCAAAGCCATCAACACCAATGTCACTCCTAGCGGCGCGCCGGGGCACTTCCTTCTCCCAGCACTAAATGGCAATATCTTGAACGCGGCTCCATGGCTTATCTCCACTCGGCTTCCGTCAGCCAACCAATGCCTCTCCGGTAGAAATTCATTCACGTCGGCCCATATTTTCGTGTTCCGGCCCAACCCATGAGTATTGATAAAGATACGGGTACCAGCCGGAATATAATAGCCGTTGATTGTGGTGGCGCGGATCGACTCATGGGGGATCAAGAAAGGCCCTGCTGGGTGCATCCGGAATGTTTCCCGTACAACGCAACGTAGGTAGTTAAGGTGCGCTAAGTCTGATTCATTGACCATTCTATTAGGGCCGACAACTCTATCAAGCTCCTCTTGTATTTTCCGAAGGACACGTGGATGCTTGATCACCTCTGCCATAGCCCATTCATTCGTTACAGCTGAAGTATCTGTCGCAGCAGCTATCATATCCTGATAATGAAAATTAGTTTTCTTGGTTTACTTTATGTTTGATTCCTAGGAAAATTAATCGAAAACTCTTTTCCACGAAAGTAGAAAATTTGAAAAAGATTTACCTGCATAAGCGCTTTGATTTCTACATCATCCATATGATCTTCCCCATCCTTGCCTGGTAATGATAATAAAACATCAACGAAATCCATTTCTGCTTCTCCAAGTTGATCTTTTTTTATATGATTTCTTGCTTTCTTGTGTTCTTCAATAATCCTGGAGTGGAAATCATCTACTCTCTTCTCCACTTCTTTCATCTTACTCTCGCATCCATAAGGATCAATCCACCTCCAAAACGGCAAGTAGTCACCCAAATATATCACACCCAAAAGCCAAAACAATTCATGCGTTACATGCATGAACTCCATAGCCTCTTGACGACCTGCCGTTTCAACTCCAAAGTACTGCTTTCCTAACAACATTCTTGTCACATTGTTCATAGAAAACGCGCCAAGCACTTCTCTCAAATTCACAGCCTGTCCACTTTGGGCTTGGGCCCAAACATCTCGGACCAAATGTTGGGCCTCTTCAAATCTATGCTTCTCAAAAAACTCGAGCCTCTTCGTCGTTAGCAAATGCTCCATACAAATTCTCCTCATGCGCTTCCAATTTGGGCCTAAAGGAGCCAACGCCACATCTCCACAATCGTACGCGAGATGGACGGCGGCGAGCGTCCGTGGCCGGGAGGCGAATACGTCGTCCTGACGGAGGAGGATTTCGCGTATGATTGCGGGATCGTTGGTGGTGATTGCGTCAACGCTGCCTAGACGGAGGTAGACAAGAGGTCCATATTTGTCGCACAAAGAAGCAAGGTCCCTATGCGGTAAAGGGCCAAGTTGAAGAAGGTTACCGAAAATAGGCAATCTTGGTGGGCCTGGTGGAAGCCTTTTGGATTTCTTCAGGTTCGGCCATTGAAAGAGGAGGTTGGCAAAAATAGATAGACAAAGAAAGATTGAAGAAATTGTAAGGAATTCCATTATAAAGGGTATTGATTTGTCAATGTATGAAACCCATTTGTTTTATAGTGCTTTTATGTAGAACACGATCTATATAATTGTTCTATGCCGAAAAATGTTGTTTGATATGGAGAATTTTGTGTTTTTCACAGTCTTTAAACCAAAAGAAATTTGTATTTGCAAAGCATTTTTTAATAGTAAGCAGAAAAGTTAGTAGGAAACAGAATTTGCATGATTCCCCAACCAAAGAACATACGATCCTTTCCTTAAAAGAAAATTTTGTAGAACCGAAGTCGTTCTGTTATTTTACCGCGACATTAAAATTTATTAAAATATATATATAAATATTATGTGTTTTGAACTACTATCATAAAATGGTTCCATGGTCTAGTGGTCAGGACATTGGACTCTGAATCCAGTAACCCGAGTTCAAATCTCGGTGGAACCTTTCTCGTTTTCCTTTTCAATTTTTTTTTTTTCCAACAGTACAAAGTTTCATTCAATTTTCAATTGGTTTAGTGATTTTTGGACAGTTAAAAAATAAGATTCTATTGCGAAGGCGGGATTGAATCCCTAATTAATTGCACTAGTCCCTAGCTGCCTGACGATGGAATCGGAACTTCAACGGAAAATCGAAGAAACTGTACTCGATATACTTAGAAATGCTGATATGGACCAGATGACTGAGTTCAAGGTCCGACAAACTGCATCGGAAAGGCTTAGTATCGAACTATCTGATATACAGCATAAGACATTCATCAGATGCGTAGTTGAAGCCTTTTTGCTCACTACAATGGAGGCAAATGGTGAGGAAGGTAAAGAGGCCGATGCAAACTTACGAGCGGAAAATCAAGCAATGGCGCCAGTTGAGCATGAAGCATTAACGAAGAAGGAATTTGATAGTGATGGAAATCCTATTATTTGTAAGGTATATGAAACCCTAATCTGTAGGTTTTAGCTTCCTTTTGGTTTAATTTAATATACTATTATAGTTTTAAATTGCTATTGAATTAAAGAGTTCAATATAAGCTACTAACTGTGTTGAATTGGGTCGAGTAAAAAGTTCATTTTAATATTCTATCATTTGATTTTATGCGAGTATTCATGTTGATATTGCTGTTTGGTACTAGAGAACTCTCTGATTTTTTATTTTTCCTGATTTTGTAAGCTACCTCTTCTAGGCTTTATTTTTGTTTTGTAATTAGAATAATTAGAATTCATTACAATGAGAAGCACTAGTGCAATTTGTTGTTATTCTTTTCATTGCACGTATATCTTTGCGATTTTTTTTTTCCCCTTTCTTCTCTTGTTTTCTTCTTTATCTTTGATTTTTAGAGTAATTCATTTTGGTTTAGCTATCAAATAGAAGGAACGTGGTGATTCAAGAGTTTAAAGGGAAATCTTTCGTATCGATCAGGGAGTTTTATTATAAAGATGGAAGGCAGCTTGCTTCTAATAAAGGTGATCACTCAGACACCTCTATTAAACTTGTGTGTATAATTTATCACTTGGAAATCTGTCAGTAGAGATTCAGAACTTGATAAGGTGAAAGTTCTAGGTTACAAATGTACTTCTGCATGACTCTGGCTGTTGATGAGAAATGGCCCTGAGTAGCCTGTGTCTAGTTACTCTTTCCATTAGAAAGTTTTACTAAACTATTTTTTTCCTTTACAAGAACGGGGGCAATGGCATGGTCTGGTTTGGCATGACTTCTACTTTCCTTATGTTGTTGCTCCTGACATTGTCTTGTAGTGTTCTTGATGAGTCATTTAGTGTCTGTCTTGCTTGTTATAAGCATGCACAAATTCTCAAGAGCACGGACAAGACACCATTCATTGGTTTGTGCAATCATATTTCTGAAATTTTTGCAAGCCCCTGTGCTTTTACACAGTGTTTTACTTATAGCGAGTATTGACTAGTAGTATAAATTAAGCTTCTTGGTTCTGATGTAGATTTTGGGTTGATTGATTGTCCTCTTTATTGTTGACTTTTCATTTTGGTAGTAATCTGCATTTCTGCTGAAAGCTGCTGCTGCTGTGTTTTCAGGAATTTGCATGCCAGCTGAACAATGGTCAGTCTTCAGGAAGAATGTCCCTTTGATAGAAGATGCAGTTCTAAAGATGCAATCGAAATTAAGGTGAGCCTATTCTGGTGATATTTGTTTAGCATGTTGAAGCCAATAATCTTAACATAGAGTCTGCAAAATTGCATGAAATTTGAATTTTTAGGTTGATTTAACAATTATGTGACAACTGAAAATATAGGTGCAAAGGTTTTCTGGTCATAGTCATAGGTTCTCCTGCATTGCCATTTTTCCTCAAGCATTACTTTCATTAAGGGCTTCAAATTTGGTTTGATGGATTGATCTATACAAACCATAGGTTATAAAATTGCTATTTCCAGATTTTCACATTCACATGCTTAGTGAATTCTCATATTAGAAATGCGTAACTTTTTTTACACAAGAGCCCAGCTTGGGTTGATTTGAATAGCCCTAAAATTTCAGACACCTGAATGGATTATTGACTCAGACAATTTATCCAATTATACTGCAGATCTGAACTTCATGAGGATAAAAGTAATGATCAAATCTCTAATGTGGTGGTGGCTGCCTCTGCTAATAAAATTTGTGGACAAGTCCCTAGCGTGGTGACTACCTCTACTAATGAACTTAATGGACATGCTTCTAATTTTGCCACTGCTTCTGCATCTTCAGAACTTAATGGGCATGTCTCCAAATCAGTGAATACATCTCCACATGAACTTAATGGCCAGATTTCCAATTCTGCAATTGCTGCTTCTGTTCATGATTCTCTCTCTTGCGAACTATTTCCTGTAGAGATAAACCGTTTTGATGGGAAGAATTATCAGTATTGGGCAACCCAAATGGAATTGTTCTTAAAGCAACTGAATATTGCATATGTGCTCACTAATCCATGCCCTAGCAGTGCTGTAAGGCCAGAAGCAACTGCTGAAGACATTGCTCAATCTAAAGCTGATCAGCTAAAGTGGCTCAGTGATGACTGCATGTGTCGCCGCCACATCTTGTCTTCTCTATGTGATGCTCTTTATAATAAGTATTCAAAGAAGGCTAACAACGCTAAAGAAATATGGGAAGAGCTAAAATTCATTTATCTTTACGAAGAATGTGGGAGGAAGAGATCTAATGTTAAAGAATATATTGAATTTCAGATAGTAGATGAAAAATCAGTTGCTGATCAAGTTCAAGAACTTAATACCATTGCAGATTCTATTGTGGCTACCGGAATTTTTGTCGACGAGAAATTTCATGTTAGTGCCATTATTTCCAAGCTTCCGCCATCCTGGAGGGATTTCTGCATCAAGTTATTGGGTGAGGAGAATCTGCCATTTTGGATGTTGATGGATCGTGTAAGGGCAGAGGAGGATTCCCGCAACCGAGCAGAACCGTCCAACTCTGCCTTCTTTAATCATGCCGAGAATCTAGTAGGACCGAGGATGAAAGATATGAAGAAGCCAGGATTTATTGGAAGGAAACGGGAGATAGAGATGGATAACAAGGGATATGTCTGCTACTCTTGCGGGAAGAAAGGGCATATCTCGAAACATTGTCGGAGCAGGAAATTTGACAGGGACTCTAATGATAAACTTGACAAGGAGAATTCTTCAACTGCACCAGCAGTTTCAGAGGGCAGAACTGAACTGTGTTGAGTCATAGTTATGGTCATTTTGAATTAACATCAACTCGCAACTGTTATTACTGATTTTGGTGAGTGGAGTAGATTAGTGTTAACGCTGATTTTGGTGGGCAGATAAGGTTACCATTAGGTAATAGTTCGGAGGGATATTCATTTCCGAAACGGTGAATGTATAAATATGTTTTGTATCTGATCATTGATTTCAGTATAGCTTTGAGCGTAGGGGAAATATGGCAATAGATTAAATCAATGGGCCACTTGGTTTATGGAATTCAACTTTCTTAAACAAAAAGTAATTTTCCTATAAGATTAGATTTCCAAGAAACTTAAATTGCCATGTTTGGGTAAATTATAATTTTACAAATGTTTGGTTAAATTGCAATAAGGTTATAAATAGACAGATCATATTATTTTTAATTTTAATGTATATTTTCCTTCAACAAATCAAATTTTCCATACTTTGAAATTGAAAAGTAAAAAATATTTTAAATTTTCTTTTAAAAAGTTTCAACTAATTAATGAAAACTCTCTCAACAAACTAAATGCAAGACACATGTAAGTTTGACAAAAGCTATGCTGAGTTTTCTGAGATTTCTTTTGTTCATCAATGGAGGGAAACTGTGACTGTATTGCCAACAACAAAAGAGTAAGCCCCATGACTATACACTGAAATTTACAACACTACCCACCCAAAATGAATGTCTAGTATCTACACCAACTTTCTTCTCTATGCATTAAGCAACTTTTCTCCGTCATTCCCCCGTGAAGTGAGCTGAGCTTTTTTCTTCAACAATGACTCCTCTCTTCGCACATCAGACATAACATTCTGTCGTTCCCATTTTAGCATTTTCAGCTTACGTTCGATCTCAGTGTAATTTGCAGGTAAATTACATTCGCTGGAAAATGCTGGGAATTTCACCTCCGCATCTTTCCTAATACCAGATTGTATATAGATAGTAAAGTGGAAGATCAATAATTGAAATTCAAATTCCAATTCCAAAAAAGAAAGGGGGGAAAAAGAACTATGCATTGCAAGTAATATGACTGGGGACTTACATATTGCCAAGAGCAAAGACGCCATTTCTTTTTATCATCCCGCCATCCAAAGACACGGCTCCATGAGTTATGCAAGGGAGAGCACGTTGCATTTCAGATTTGCTACTGTAAACTTGAAGGTGAGAAAATAGAGCATAGAATAGTGTCTCTCTGAGGCCATGTCCGTTGGCAGTGACAAAACTCAGATTTGCATTATCTAGATTGACCATGTTAACTGCAAAATCAAGAAACCCGGTTGGACTTAATCCATTTGGTAGCTTTGGTTCAGCAATAGAAAGTTTCTTTTGTTCATCACCAGCTATAAATCCACCTGCATATGGCCTGTTAACTCTCATTAAAATCTTGATATAACATTAATGCACAAATGAAGACGACAAATTAATACAAAACAGGATCCTTGCCTCAAATATTCAAGGCAAATAACAAGAAATCGACCCTCAATTTTCCTTCCAACAGAAGATGCTAGGCCATGTAGACCGGTACTGCTGTTAATTTTTCCATCTCCATCATATTTCTGTAAAGCCTTAACACCTTCAGATGTCTTACAAACTATTGCCAGCATGGTCTCCAAACCCAAGAACTCAGAGAAGAGCCTGATTTAAAGATGTAAAAAAGAACAAATTTCAAGAAACGTTAACGTTTGACATTAACAAGGAATTTCAGTTCACTAAAATGGCTAATGCATTTGAAGAACCCAACAAACCCTACCTTATGCAGTATGCATAATAACAATCAGATTATTCCAATTCATTATTCATCTGATACATCATATCTTAAATGTGATATCATTTTGAACGATACATAAAAGTGCACTTGTAATCAAACATACCAATCTGCAATTCAAGACTGTGAAGCTTCACATGTTAACCAAATGAAGAGGCCCTCAATTGTGATCGATGGAAAAAATAAAATTCAAGTGAGTGCATTGCTACTGACCGATTCAGATTGTCGTTATCAACTCTGGCAAGAGTTGCCACGATGCCCACCACATCCTTGGTAATTGGCGACCCTAACAGCAACATTGCATGCTGAGCTTTTAGCTGACACAATATTGCAGCAGCTGTGGTTTTCTGTTTTAAAATTTGTTCTGTTGTTTCATCCTCACTTTGAAGTTCCCCATTCTTCTTTCTTCTTTTAGGTGTTGTATTCACTGAATGATACTTTCCAATGCTGACTGAAAATTCCGTTAGTAACAAGTGACAATATCCATAACCAACATGTACATTCAGAATGAAGAAATTATGCACTATCATAGAAAAGGAAAATTAAGGAGCACACCCTGAAGGTCAAGTATAGATTCATCTAAAAGATTTGCCTGCGACTTCAAGAACTTTAGGTTATCTTCATGCCTTCTGATATCCTTCTTCAAGCTCTCAAAATCATCCTAAAAGGTTTCCAATTGAAAATGAAATCATTATTGGCACGCTTTCTAGGCAAACTGCACAGTACCACTCCAAAGTATTCAACAAGGCAGTTCAAGGTTTAAATAAAGCAAATCAAGAAGACAAGGACTTCCAAAGTTTCATCGACTTAAGCTGAATTCTACAAATTCAATTCCAAGAACAATAGTTTCGAACAATTTGCAGAAAAATTAGGTCCTAATGAATAAATTTCCACAAAATTTTATGGGTTTCATTTCGAAATTCAAAATTTTCAAAATCCACAATTCTATGCAATACATATGGACACAGAATTTCGTCGGTTTCATTCATTCCAAATCCACCATTCAAGAATTCATACGGACACAGGAATTGAATTCACGGCTACCCCAAAATGCAGAAACGAAAACGAAATAGTGCATTGACTAAGTTTAACTTAACACTGAATAATTTAAATTGAGGTCGAAATTAAAACCAGAAATTAAAGTTTGGATTAGCGAGGGTAGAAAGAACCCTAACATTAACATAAGCTTGGAAATAGCTGTAATGGAGAGTGAAAGACATATATTATAAAAAAAAAAACCTGGGCGATGGGTCCAATTCCAGACATGCCGTAATTCGCGAAACCAGAGATCGAAGTGAGGGGTTTTGGAGGGTTTTTGAGTTTTGAACTCCCAACTCCACGCTTTTGTGTTTTTCTGTTGGCTAATGCGGGAGGTCCGGATCCAATATTTGGAGACATCCATAACTTTTTTTTTATTTTTATTTTTTAATTTGCGCAAAGAATTGTCCGCACTAAGTGTGGAGATCAATTTTAGCGACCCACAGATTTTAAAATTTGACTATTTTATTGTAAATTAAACATAATTAATATCGTTGAATTTACAGTCATATAAAATTTATAATTCAGAGTGAATTTCTGTGAATTGCAACCCATTAAAATTAATCTCGAAATTCAATATAGACAATTTATCGTACGAATAAAAAAAAGTAATAAAAAAATTAAAATCATGCATGTCTCAAAATTCTCAATAAGGTATGTAGGAGCGCCTTTTTTATTTGGGACCGCATTTTTTTGAGGGGACCGCTATTTGAAATACAGGAAATATATACAATAGGTCTCACTTTTTTTTTTTAAATGACATTTATTGAATACATTTTAAATATATATATATATATGAAATTTAGATTATTAATAATATTAGTTGAATACATATTCTAAGATATACAATAATAAACTTTTTGATTGTGGTTGATTCTCAAATCTTGGCTCAAAATATTAACTTTCCAAGTTGAAAAAAAAAAAAAAAAGGCCCTTCTCTTCATAGCAGAGGATAAAGTAAAGTATGTGCAATAGTATTTTCAAAACTTATATTCTTTTAAAAATTTATGACATTTGAAACACACAGAAAGATATATTGATAGAGCAACAATCAACACTACCAGCTCCATCAATAGAAAATTAATATTGAAGATCTAAGATTTCCAAACAAAAAAAAACAATAATTTCTCTTTTATCTCCAATTATTAAAATCAAATAAAATGATATAAACAAATTGAAAAAATTCACAAAGTAGAGAAAACACCAAAACAGGAAAAAAAAAAAAAAAGTTAAACATGATGAAAAAAAAAAAAAAACATGTTTATCAATTTCGGGTATTTTCCCTAAAAAAAATTAGGTACTTTTCTCCGACCAACTACAATAATCATTGTAGTCGGCCATACCACATATCACCTTTCGCTTCGTCACCATCCTTGGCCGTCAAAGCAGTCATACTAGTCCATCGTTAGAAATCTCGTTCGTTGACAATTGGAATGATGTTACTATAAGAATTTAGAATGCATTTAGCGGAATTACAAGAAAAAATTTTTTTGCATCTAAAACATGATCACAAGCATAAATTAACATGAATCATAAGACTTGGAAACCATACCTTTAATGCGTAATTCCACTAGCAATTATTATTCTTTTTGTGGAGAATTAAGAAAGTCAAACGTCGTTCTTCTAATGTGGGTCCACATACACAGATTGGAACACCGAGTATGCTAGTACGGAAGAAGGGAAAAACCAAAATTTTCCTCTTGCTTTTGGGGTTAGGCGTGTGAATGGAAGAATGAGTGGAGATGATAAGTTTTTCTCTTACCATTTTTATTGTATAAGAATGCAATAATTACATTCTTAACTTATATGAGCTACAATTAGAATGCTATCAATATGCAAATAAATAAACACATCAATACATATTTAACTTCCTCTTTAATTCCTACTTAATACACCTTAGGCTTTTGATATGCCTCTACTTCAAATCTTATGCCCTTTGTGTGATCTCATTGGATTTGAATATTATTAACAATAGGTCTAATTTTATCGGCCTACAAATCGTAATTAACTTCTAGCAAAATGTTACGATCTGTAACACCCTTTAACACGACCATTTACTGCCGAGCTAAGAAGTGTCACATTACATGTTACATATCATATCTACTTAATTTATAATAATAAGGGTATTTTTTTTCTATCTACCCTAACTTTGCATGTGCTGACTTCACCTTCACAGTATATGCCAGTCTAAGTTATTCGGGCCCATTTGCTATTTATCAGTTCCTGTTTCTTTCACATCTTTCGGAGACCTACAAGTTCAGAATTAACCAAACTTGCTGAGCTATTACGCTCAGTAGATACTTTAACTAATATAAAGCATAAATAATTTAAATGTACATGCATAATTTTAAACGATATTAAGCAATATTTAAATTTCACAAATCACTTTAATAAAATAAATTGCTTAATCAAAATTTTACTTGTTTAGCTCTACTAGGCATTTAAGTGAA
>CATIWJ010136523.1:0-10141 GCA_949640765.1 Croton laevigatus | reverse complement strand
CAAATTTCTGCATGCACTCATTTATACTTATCTCTACTTCTTGGTCCTTATTTTTGTTTTATTCTTTCAATATTGTACTTGAAAAATTCTGTTTAAAATCCTTAAATTTTCTATAAGTTGCAATTTAATTTTTTTTTTTTTTAAAATATCTAACAACAATCATTAATTTATACTAATTAGAAATTTAGATGTGACATTTTAAGTTATTCAAAATGCAATTTTACCCTTAAATAATTATGCTCAAATTTAACAAATTATCACTTAAACATCTCAAATTTCCAACAACTTGAACTCATACCTTTAACTAATTTCACTACTCCGTCACAGCCCACCGGCTCCTTCATCACAGCCCTGCTTCTTCTCTTCCCAAAGACCGGCCACCAGAGAGCAGCCACCAAAAAGAAACCATGGACGTACCTCTGGAAGTGGTCGATGAACGGGGACTCTGTTACCTTTCAGTTCAGCTTCCCTCTCTTTCACCAATTTTCACTTTTTTACCAGTAAATTTATGTATTTGAGGATAAGCTAAAAGCGTTTCATGTTCAGCCTCCAAATCCAAATTCTTTAGTTTGGTTCCATTTTTCTCTACTTTAGGCAAATGCTGTTTAGGAGCTCATAAACCTTGGGAAAGAATGAAAATTAATCTTTTGTTAATTCTGTGTATCGCAGATTGGAGATTCTGAGATACGCGGTTCTCTGGCACTCAACATTGGAGCAGATGCCGATAAGGTATATTTCTCATTACATATTTTAGCTAATTTGGTTGTTACTTGGAGGTTTAAATGACTTGTAAGACTTTTTGTTTGTGTTAATGATTGATTTTGATTCAATCCTTTTGGGAAGGATGTACTATTTTGTATTGGAGAGACCTTGGTTCCCCATTGCTGATTTGTAGTGAATGGATGGGAGTAAGCTGATTTTAATTAGATTCTACTTTATTATGTTACTAATTTTTAATTGATGATTTGGAAATTTTTGTCTTTTATTGATTTAGATGAAGTCCAAGTATTATTATCATTGCATTGGTTTTTTCTTCTGTTGGTCTTTATCTGGTTATACAATTTCTTCACAGGAAGAAACATGGTATGGAAGCTGCCTTTAAGCTTAAGTCCAACAGAAGAAGGCAAAGGTGGGCTGACAAGGCATACAAGAAATCCTATCCTGGTAATGAATGGAAGAAGCCATTTGTTGGGTCTTCCCATGCCAAGGGCATTGTTCTTGAGAAAATGTAAGACTTTATTGTCTTTTAGTTTGGTTTGATCCCCACTTATTATTTGGCCTACTATACTTATAATTAGGTAAATGTATATTAATTGCAGTGGCATTGAGGTCAAGTAGCCTAACTCTGCTATTACAAAGTGTGATGTAAATGTATATTAATTGCAGTGGCATTGTGGTATTGAGGCCAAGCAGCCTAAGTCCGCTATTAGAAAGTGTGATGTAAACGTATATTAATTGCAGTTGTATATTGACTGCAGTGGCATTAAGGCCAAGCAGCCTAAGAGCAACCTTAATGGTGCTCTTTCTTTTACAGAGCATCTTTTAAATGTTCAACTTCAATATACTCTTTATAATAACTCTTTATTTTGTTTTTTCCAAAAAAATATTATCAATTTGTTTTTCTCTTTCTTTATTAATTCTTCTCCATTTTATTGGAACTTCAAATATCATTAATTGCAAAATGCAGTAGAAAATCACTGTGACTCTCCACAAATAGAGAGTAATAGTCACTCTGTATTTTATTTTTTGGAACATAGAGAGTGGGTTGGGGCTAAAATTTAGGAACCAACTCTCTATTATATTGAGATTAATGTGAATGAAGAGTGGATTGGGGATACTCTAACTCTGCTATTAGAAAGCATGCTAGAGTTCAACTGATAAAAAATGGAAAGAAGATTGCTGCTTGTGCTAGAGTTCAACCGATACTTGTGCTTATTATTGTTGTTCAATTTGAACTTGCACTTAGTTTATAGTATTGTTTTATTAATACTGTTTTAAATTATAATTTAAGATAATTTATGGATTTATATACGAGTAATCATTTTTGAAATTGTTTATATTTGACAATTTCAAAATTTTGCCAAACTCTTAACAAGCTTTCGAGCTTGAGCGACTCGAAAATTATTAAGCTCACAAGCCGAGTTCAGCTAGTTTAAATGAGTCAAGCTCGAGCTCTAATTCGAGTTCGTTAAATAAATGAGCCAAGCTTGAGCAAGTCACAATTACACCACCCAAACCCCTAAACAGTCACAATGAGCATAATGTAGCAAATGATCAAGCATATACCTCAATCAATGTTTCCCAATATCCTGGGCCAACAGAATCTTCCTTTACATCAATCTAAACCAATTACAATTCAAACTCATCTTCCAGTTTCAATTGCTCTGCTGCAGCCTCCTCTTCTTCATCATCAATCACGAAATATGGATTATGTGCCTCTGGCTTAAACTTAAACCCAGTAAACATATAAAACGCCAATGTAGCCAATTCCCCAGCAACAACACTAGTCCATTGATACCGATAGGAAGTAATAGTCTTCAAAGCATAAACAACCACCCGGGTAAAGTAAATGTAGCAAATTACCACAATGTATAGTACTGCCTGAAAAGGGTCAACTTCATCAAATTCACTGCTGCCTTGCCATCAGTTCTAGCAGCTTCACGCAAGTTCTTGATAGACCAAACAATAGGGAACAAAACAACACAGCAGCACACAACATCGACAAGCAAAAACACTTGCTTCCAGGTAATCCAATCCTGCCCACACAGTCCTGTTTCATCAATAACAACCTGAGCTATATTTGCCACAACCTGAAGAGGAATCATAATCATCAAAACCTTCTTTTCCTTGTGCTGAAGGTAAGGTTTCAAAAATGACCACCCGGTTCCAATCAATACAATCAGAGTAAACAAGATAACTCCTTTCAAAATGCTGAAAATGTAAAAAACCACATCCCATCCATGAGCACTACCAGTTTTCTTGATATAAGACTTATCCTCTGCTTCACATAACAAGTTCAAAGCTTTTAGAATAACCACCCCAAGCATGAAGAAATGGATTCTAAACATGACGAGTCGTTTCTTATACAATACGTGAATCCACAATCCCGTAAGAATAAAGTAAATTATCGAGAATAAGAAATAACATGATAACCTCTGAAATTCAGAAAAAAATCTAAAAGACTCTTTATAAAATTAACGATAAAAAACTGATTACAACAGCTTAAACTGCCCTATTTATAATGACCAAAATCCTATACTAAATAGGAATCCTAATTAAAGAAGGAAACTAATAAACATTCCTAAATAAATAAGAAAAACAGAAAATAATAAAAACTTCCTAAACAACTAAGACTTTCTAAACAATAGAACTTCCTAAACAACTAAGACTTCCTAAATAATAGAATTCCTAAAAAGATCAGCTCATGCTCCTGCATCATTCCCTCCGGGTTGGAAAAAAATTACTCAACTCCTGACAAGTAGAATTTACATATTTCAGCCATGAGAATAGGATCAATTTGTGTGAATTTCTCTTTGGAAAACCACATTCTTAGAGCTTTCTCTTTAGTGAAAGACATTATAAGCCATTCAAATAATCCATCTTCTTTGTAGGAATCAAAGTTGTTGAATTGATCCACAAAATTTCTATAACCATCCATGTTAAACTGCTTTTGGGTTGTCAAATTCAGCTCCTCTATCTCTTCTAGTGCTACTATATTCTCCAAACTTCTATCAACAATAACATCACTACTAATTTGGTTTGATTCTTCTTTTTCTGACATTGTAAAACTAAGAAGATGCTTATCCAAAAGCTTTTCTCCATGGACATGAAACATATCAATCATTTCTTCATCATCATCAAAATAATCATCATAAATCAGTTTTTTGAAGTCAATTTCTTTAACTTCTTCCTCATTCTCACCAGGATCATGGAACAATTCTTCCACTCCACCTCGTGCCGCTTGGATTACGGTCCCAACTTTGTGAAAAAGGTTAATGTTGTCGTGTAGCAACCATTCCAATCCACATCTTACCGTTTCCTTCACGGTTCCAGTTTCATGGAAAAGGCTTACATCCATGACTTCTTCTTCAACTTCAAGATCTTCACAAATCTTAGGTTGTTTGTGGTGACCTTCCGAAATCTCCATTCGGGCTTCCACGAGTTCCTGACGCTGCAAGGATTGTACAGCCCGCACCAAATCTTCAATCACTCTCCACATCTCAGCAATCTCAATTTGTTGAGGCTGATTACCTCTCTTCAGTTCTACTTTTGCCAAACATGGTTTAGAACATTCTAAACATGGCTCTGATACCAATTGACGCAAGGGAAGGGTGTAGGGCAAGAGTATCTCAACAAATAAGAGCTAGAATAGAAAGATTGAGAGGAATGGATAGGGTTATAACATGATAACCTCTGAAATTTAGAAAAAAATCTGAAAGACTCTTTATAAAATTAACAATAAAAAACTGATTACAACAGCTTAAAGCTGCCCTATTTATAATGACCAAAATCCTACACTAAATAGGAATCCTAATTAAAGAAGGAAACTAATAAACATTCCTAAATAAATAAGAAAAACAGAAAATAATAAAAACTTCCTAAACAACTAAGACTTCCAAAACAATATAATTCTTAAAAAGATCAGCTTATGCTACTGCATCAGGAAGAAACTAGCAAAGATAAAAGAAAGAAGCGTTCCATGGATATGAGATCCGGCGAGAAGGAATTCTCAGATTTAAGGATTAGAACTTCCTAAACAACTAAGACTTCCAAAATAATATAATTCCTAAAAAGATCAGCTTATGCTCCTGCATTAGGAAGAAACTAGCAAAGATAAAAGAAAGAAGCGTTCCATGGATATGAGATCCGACGAGAAGGAATTCTCAGATTTAAGGATTGTTTGTTCGGTTAGTTAGCTGACAGTAGAATGAACGGAAGGATGATGGTGTCAGTCGAAATGATATGAGAGCTTCACACAAAGAGACGACTTTTATATTATTTTTTTTCGGATTTCTTAGGAAGCAAATAAAAGAGGAATAAATACTATTTTAGCATTAAGTTTTGTTCATAAATACTATTTTACCATCATATTTTGACAGACGTACTGAAACACACGAACGATTTCGTCAAAAATACTAGGAGCATCTCCAATGCAACATGGAGTTTCTTTTATTTACATGACACATAGATAAAATAGACAGTGTAAATTAAAAAAACACTCCAATGCAATTGTCTATTTTAAATGTGGTGCTGACATGACTTTGGAAAAAATAGACAATGTGAAGTAGGACTTTTATTTGTAGAAAGCCTATTAAACATGCTGACTCAGCATATCTTCTCTCGTTTTGCTTTTTTTCTTAATACCCAACTCCAGGAAACACAAATCTCACAATTGACACAGCAATAACCAGATAAAAAACAACTTGTGAATCACCGTACTTCGTTATCTTTCAATTCAAAGAACAAAACAAAATTAAAACTCCTCTATAGCCTCTGAAAACTAAAAAACCAGCAGTCCTGGGCTTCCAATCGTTTCAAGCAAGAAGATAATAAAACCAAATGAAATTTGACTTTTGATTCCGCTCCAAAAGCCTCAATCACTGTCTTCGTTCTACCCGTGAAGAACACTAATATGGTTCTGTTGGTCCTAATTTCCTGTTCCTGTTCTTCTTTTTTTATTCAAACTAAACTCTCGTTTTCATTTTTTTCTTCTTTTCTTCGTTTCAGAATCAGAAACGCAGGTAAATTCAAAATTATTTTCAGTCCAAGAAGCTCAAGAACTCGTTTCTCTTCTCAACCACCGATGGTGAAATCCCCAAAATGGAACTTTGTTTTCGATCGTCAATATTTGGTTTCTCTTGAATCCTAGTTCTCTTCTTCTTTTTGCCGTCCAATCCTTTTGCGTAAATCCTCCTCTTTTGTTTTCTAGAAAAACAACATTCTCTTCTTCGTCGATTCCTTTGTTTTGCAGAGCACCCATCATCGATTCCTTTGTTTGGCTTCACCACCAGCGGTGTAGCAACCACCATCTCTAACTGCTGTAGGGGATTATGACCCAACCTATTAACCTAATTTGTAGGTTTCTTCAAACTGAAGATTGGATCTAGATTTGGCTTTTTGAGTAGAAGGATCGGAGGAACTTTTGTTGTAATTTTAGTTTTTGTTTTTGTTGTTTTTTAATCTTAATCATATTTTAAATTTTAATAAATTGTAGTAATTAAAAAAAAGTACACAGTAGGATTGGACAGCTCTATTGAATCCACATTGTGGATAATAAATAATTTAGCCAAGTCATCCTTCACAGTGTCTGTTTATCATGCCACATAAGGTGCAATTCACATTCAGCATTGGAGATGCTCTAATATAGCACCGCGTCGTTAATTTTTACAGATTTTTGTTAAGTTTGAAACGGTAGACAGAAAAATAGAAAGAGAAGAAAATTAAATACCTATATTAACCTTAGGTTGAAATTTAAAAGCACCCAAAGGAAAAAAATCACAGCTTCGTTATATCTTCCTTTCTTCTTCATCTTACATCTTTATACGAACTGAAATTGTTGGTAGGAATATGCTTGGTGTCTGTGTTTGTTTTGCTTATTTTAGTTGTGAATTTAATTGTTAAGGTTAATTAGGATGTAGGTTTTAATTGTTAAGGTTAATTAGGATGTAGAGTTGTATGTTAGCTTAGTAATTTGATAAGTTAATACTGGTTACCTTAATGCAATAGGGTTTGTAATTTGGACATGTTTTGATTACAATGAAATATTCAAAGCATATTGCATGTTATACAATATCTCTGCATTATTTTTATAAAATGCAACATGGAAATCAACAAAAAAAAATTACAACCTGAGAATGATATACAAAATGCAACCTTTCTTGTTGTAAGAAATGCAACCTGTGAATTACATACAAAATGCAACCTGAAAATCAGCTTTATAAAGTAAAAACGCTGCAGACGGTACAAGTTTAAGGAACAGCTACAACAAGTTCAAATACCTGCAGATGATTCAATGTTTAAGCAACAATTACAACAAGTTCAAAAAGCTACATACGATTAAATGTTTAAGCAGCAATTAGAACTTCATATAATCAAAAAAAGTTGCAGAAGGTTGAATGTACAAGCAACAATTACAACTTCATTGTGTTTCATTCAGTGCACTACTTATCTACATGACTAGTATGGAACAAAATGCTTTAAATATTTGGTGCATATATTTAGTGTTGATTGCTTAGTCCACCAATATTTGCCCCTTGAGATTGAGAGCCATCCACCCCAATCTGTTGGTTTTGTCTTTCAGCTGCTGGTGCAAAGCTTTTAGAAGTATTTGACTGCTTCTTTCTTGTATGCTGCAAAATGCCAAAAAAAAAAATTGGATTTAATTTTTTATCATCACCAACGAAGCAAGCATAAAAATACTCAAAGTTTATTCCACAATACCATTGTTACTGGTGTTGTATTACATGATCTTTTGTTGTGACTAAAATTTTGACAATTTGAACATTTTACACTCCCAAACCTTGTCTTAGGTGCTGCTAGGGGAGCCTTTCCTTCTTGCCTGATTCCTCCTCACAAACTTGTCCGTAGAAATCAAATACATCCTCACCACCATCCTCTTCCTCTGCCCCTACATCCTCCTCTATCACATC
Organism: Croton laevigatus; assembly: GCA_949640765.1. Classification (NCBI taxonomy): domain Eukaryota; kingdom Viridiplantae; phylum Streptophyta; class Magnoliopsida; order Malpighiales; family Euphorbiaceae; genus Croton; species Croton laevigatus. The sequence continues at coordinate 2,492 of CATIWJ010136523.1, read as the reverse complement.
ATCATCAGTTTGTATAACAAAATCCATATGCACATCATTCAACCTTTTCACATGAACATTGATTTCACCAGAATTAAACACATTCCACATTAAAGTCAACATCCAAATCACATTGTACCGTCCACATAGTATCACACACAATTTCAAACAAATCAGTCCGAATGTAGAATGCACCCTTAATATCATCTACCATTTTACAATAAGAATACCCTTCACATTCAACACATATAGATTTCCTATCGTCATCAAATTTTAGATACAAAGTATATGTTGCAGGAGTATTCATCTGTAATAGAGATATACAAATTGTCAAACAGAACCCTAACTTTAAATGAAAAATTACCCTAACTATAAATCAATCAAAATACTAATAGTAAATAAACAAATTACATACCATTTACACATAAGAAATTAAATTTAAACCCGTTCACAACACATTAACTCGATTTATATAAAGAAAAACTTCACTTACTGTTTCTTGATGAACACTCCCACTAGTTTGATTAAATATGACCTAACGCTTCCCCTTGATTTTTCCACTAATATAGAGTAATTGTCTTAAAAAAAACAGAACCCATTTCAAAATCAAATATTAAGGTGCAGACCTTCCATCGGAGAGAAGGATAAAGAGAAGGAGAGAGACTTACGGTTTCTCGATGAATTCTCCAATTACTTTCAACTGAGAGCAAACGAGCCAAACAGAACCCACTATTTGCAAACCATTAACAGACTGAAATTGTAACATCCTAACTTTTAAGTATCAATTTTTAATTAAAAGGAATTAATTCGAATATAAAAATTTATTTTGAAAGGTATTTTTGTAACTACACAAAAGATGTTTTGTTATAAAAATTATTATCAATATCATTAATATTATTTTATTTATAGTATTACTATTAGTTTTTGTTATAATTATTAGTAGTAGTTTATTATTATTATTATTATTATTATTAACAAAGAAAAAGAAAAGAAGAAAAGAATCAGATGGGGAACGGGAAAAACAGAAGAAGAAAGAAGAGAGTAAAGAGGAGGCCGTGCCGGCCACCTTTGAGCCACCACTGCTGGTTTTCCGGCCGATACTCGCCCACCGGCAGGTAGCTCTCGGTCCGGCGAACACGTTGATGGCAGCCCGACGTCCAGCCGTTGCCGGAGTTGTGTATACTCTCGGCTCAAAGTTTCAAGTTCTTATTCATCGCACTATTTATCAGAAATTTCAAATGCATTTTCCGGCGTGCTCCGGCTAGGGGTGTTCATCATAAACTGAAAACCGAAAATCGACCGAAACCAAACAGAACCAAATGGTTCGGTTCGGTTTTCGGTGCAGGAGTTAGACAAACCGAAAATATCGGTTCAGCATGCGATTTGGCTTATGTTAGAACCAAACCGCACCGAACCGACCGATTATTATGCAGCGCCCCTTGAGTCCTCCACCTGACCGAACCGTTCACATATTTTCCTTTCCTTTCCTTCCAGATTTCATTTTCTCTTCCCTTCCCGATTTTATTTTCTTTTCGTTCCTTCCTCTTCCCTTTGACGAAACAGCAGGTGGCCGCCATCCATCCCGCAGCATCCCACCCACTGCCGACCGTGGTCGTTCGCCGCTCCACCCATCTCATCCGCCACTCTTTCGGCCCTCTCCTCCGCCGATCTCTCTTCTTCTCCCCTTCATCTCCTCTGCCCGAAGAGAAGCCGGCCGAAGTTAAAAACGGCAATCGGTACTCCAACAGCCTCTCGTTCGTCGCCTCCTTCAAGAAGGACGTTGATTTTAGGTAATTTGTCTCAGATTTGGTTATTTGAACTGTGTTGTTGTTGATTTAGGGTTAGTGTTTTATTTTAATTTTTTTTAAGGATTAGGTGAGTTGTGGTTCTTGATTTAGATGAGTCACCTCCTTCAAGAGTATATTTCCTTTTTTTTATTACAGATGTTAAAGAGTTCTACCAACAGTTTGATCGTGGTTAGGATTTTTGACTTTTTTTTCATCAAATTCTGGTTCTTGAATTATTAGGTGAGTTCTGGTTCTTTATTTAGATGTAAATTACATAAGATGATAAACTGAAGATGGTGATCAACAAAATCGTTTATTGTTACAAATGTAATTTGTCTAAATATACTCTTTCTGTAATTTCAGTTTTTTAAAAGATTTTAGTGGGTTTAATTAAAGAATCGGTTTGGATGGTGTTGATATTTTACGTTAATTTGATTCTTATATATGTGTTTAGGTGTGGCTTCTCAATTTGTTATTTGTTAAATCTCAAATATGTTTATAGTAAATTACGTTGAGAAGTGATTTGGATTGTTGAAATTGAAAGTGATGAACTAAATTTTAATATAAATTAACCTAACTCATTCGTTTGATTAAGAAAAATAGACATGCTTCATGAAACTTTATTTAATTATTTGTTGTAACTGTTGAATTGGATGTTTTAATTATTTTTTTTATGTTGTATGGCTTTTGTTTGGATGTTGGACATATGTAATTTTATTTTGAATA
>CATIWJ010136519.1:0-16178 GCA_949640765.1 Croton laevigatus | reverse complement strand
ATACGTTTTCCATTCAAATCCCAAACTTCATAGCTTTAAATTATGGCATTATCAACATATTCTACAGACTTTATATTAGAGAAAACTCTTGAGAAAACGCATGTTACATTCGAAGAAAATGTTTGATAAATTCCAAGTAAAACGAAAAACAACTTTTAAGATATAAGGGTTAAAGCATCAAACCTCAATTGGTGAGCTTCCTCTAAGCTCAAGCTACCTCTTTGCCCTTGTCTATACCCTTAGCTTCCAAATCTAACAATTAAATACACATACTCTTAGTTTACATTCAAAAGATTATATGAAACCCTAGTTATATCTTCTAGGTCCTCCCATATACTTACATTCCTAGCTAATTCATCCCTATATACTCTCATATTTATAAATTCTAACATTAACATTAAGAGATCAAGTTCTTATTCATGAACCCTAACTACCAACTCTTACCTCTTATAACACCCTTTAACCCTACTACTACCAGCCGAGCTAAGTGTGCCACATCTGATGCAACTTGGTATACAGAGCATTACCTGAGAAAATTTTTTTTCTTCTTTATGCTATTGTCTGTTCTGATATCTGACTATTTTGTCTACAGTATATGCCGCTCTAGGTGTTTCTGGTGAGCCTGACTCTATTTGACTGTTCTAGTTCCTTTTGTGTCTTTTTGTAACATATAAGTTTAGCAAATACTAAACTTGCTAAGTATTATGCTTAGTGGGTACTTTATACTTATTTAATGTAAACTCACCTTTCTGTGTCATACAACTATCACACATAGCAAACAATAGCAGCATATATCACAACAACACAGTACCACAATTCGTATGTGTGCAATAAATTAGTTAATCACATGGATATGAAAATGAATGCACTTTTTTTTAATAAAGGCAAGTATTTATTTACTTCACTCTACAAGGTATTTAGCAGAACTTTGAGATAAGACAAATTAAATATATCCAATAATGGTCATTAATCCAATAATCACAGCACGGTTGTACTGGAACTATTGAATAAATTCCCATATCATATATCAAATAACTGCCGGGCACACTTATAGGTAGCCAGGCTTTATATCGAATGGACTGCTTGGCACCCTTATAGGTAGCCAGGCTTTATATCAAATAGATAGGTGCCTCACCATACAAATGAGTAAATAGCAAATAGATTGCGAACCGCTTTACAAATAGTATATGACGTGTCATACTCTTATCGCCTAGTTCGACACAAAACCAAGTAGAGCTTAGTAACTCAAAGTTCATTTATAATGCATTTCACTTGTTTACAAATGATTTAAAGTCCATTTATGCCATATGTATATCTTGATGTCTAAATGATAAACAGATGGTAAACCATTGTTTACTCATGCTCTTTTGATCCATACTTTAATGTAAGTCACATACTAGTACCTTATGTAACTCACATAGCAAATGCAACATATGTCACGGCAGTACAACAAAGTAGTTCACATATGCACAGCACATGTATTTAAATGTAATTAAACAAGGATAAAGTACCAAACCTGTCTGGGTGTCAATTCCATTCGTCGGTTTCGTTTCGTTTCGTTTCCTGTCCTTTGACTATCCGCATATTTTTCAGCAATCTAACTTAGCAAACATAATCATAACTCTATTTAGTTTACTGATCACTATTATACTTTATTACGTATTATTAAATTATTAATTCCATATATTCCAAAATATGTTTAACTTATATTTTGATCTCTTACTCGGCGTGTATATAATACAAGCTTACGTATGTTCAATAAATGCTTATAATTCTTTTCTTGCTTTTACTTATTACTTTGATACTATCGGATTATTTTTATACGTCTATACTTTTGATATATTCATTCTTGAAAATTTATTAAATGAATAGTATTTTTCTGATTTTGTGTTTATATGTACACTTTGTAAAAATACGCATAATCTATTTTCAATAGACTATCCGACACTTTAAGTCATAAATATAATACTTATGAGGCCCAAGTTAAATGTTATGGATTATAATTAAATTTGTTCAATTTATCTTATACTTAGTCAAATTTTAAGTCCGATTTTACAGAAATTTCACCAGAGCTTCGCTACACCGATAAATATATGTGAATAGTAACAGTAACTATTTACCACTCCTATATAAAAATTTCCACAAACACTTCGGCAATCTGTCCCTATACCCTCACTCCTCATATAAATCAAAAATAAACACTTCTATAGACAATACATGACACAAAACAGAATCGCAATATTCCCTAACTTCCTCTCGATTAGCAATTTAGTTCACCTTATGCATCTTCTCTTAATTTGCTTATAACTTTGTTTATACAACTCTAATTTAATAGATTCTTATCTCTACTTAAACTAGACACATAAGGTTATTGTTCCATATTAATTTCATATTGAATTGAGCTACGTATAATTTTCGATGCTATTTTCATCTCAGCCCTACTGCTTGTCTTAATTCTCTTGCATGCAGCCCGTTAATTTGGTCATATCCTTTTCATTAAAGGTCTAAATGAAGTAATTCTTAATTCTCTAGTTAGCTAACACATGTGGGCACAATATTGTCTTCTACCACAACATCGAATTATACAAATAACTTATCCATATTATGAGTTAAATCTACAGGTTCATTTTTGTCCTAATTCTAACTTTCAGTCTGCACACTTGTTACTATTTTAGTTATATCTTCTTTATTACTAGTCCAATTAAGTTACTTCTAAATTTTATAGTTCACTAACGTACAGGGGAACATTTTTGTCTCTTACCTCTTCCTAAAATTATGTTGTTAGACTATACAAATTATTAGCTAAAATTCACTTTTAATTTTAGACGTGCGCAGGGCACACTTTTTAGTATTTTAGGTGTAACTTTCTATTTACTCAATTTCTGCCAAAAATATTTTACAGGGATAAATAAGACATATAAACCTACATATTTTATATTTTACACTTCTTCAAATTCAGTCTTTGTCATGATCAAATAATTACTTGAATTATATACGAGTTGTACATAGAGGAATAAGGAAATTATAGACATAACACCCCGACAACTATAGATATAGATTATACAATTTGGACATATGGGCTTGGAAGGATCGCAGAGAAATTCGTCGAACCTCCGAAGTTAAATGTGCTAAGGTCAAGGTCAAAGTTAAGATGGGTGACCTCTGTGAGAAGTCAACCTTAAATATATAAATTCGGCAATATGAATTATTATAGGGCTACAGACAGGCGCCGACCGTATTCGGGAGGCAAAATAGGGCACCGGGAGTCAACGGGACCTAACAAAAATTTTGAAAAAAGTCAAGGACTAAAATATAATTTTTTTTAAAAATTGTATAGAACCTTGATAATATATTAAATATGAGATCCTGAGAATAAATGGATTATAATGGTGTAATTGCGGTAGCCTTCGGAATAGCATGTACAGAGAATTGCGAGAAAACATGAAAATTAGACTTACGCAAAATCTGCAAGTTCGACCTAGATTTCGGACCCCAAGACGGTCTATTCTGTAAAAGTGTAAATAAAAAAGTTGTTCCTTTATGTGTTAGCTAAATCTAGAAATAAGAACCACTTAATTTGGATTTGTATGGACAAAGATATGACCGAATTAGTAGGCGGTGTGCAGGCTGCCTAGGGCAATGCGACTGGGTCCGACAGAAAATGACGCTAAAAATTATCTATAACTCGAATGGATCTGAAATCTTAACATGACATATATTTAGATATATAGTTTCATTTGATACAAGAATTATTGAATTTGGAATAATATACAAAAAGTTATTAATAAAGGATTGCAGTAAGGTCAAGAAGAACCTTAAAAGGACCTAAATGAAATTTCTTTAAAAGGCAAGGACAAGGTTGGAAATGGGATTTTGGAAGTCTTTAATAGTGCCTATATTTGACCTTACAAGTGAATTTGCGGGATTAATCGGGTTGTAGCATTTTTAACGCTGCGCCACAGTTTATTCCGAAAATACATGAATGAAGACTATAATGAAATTTTACTGAAGGATCTATTTGTAAAGTTTTCTTCAAGGAGGGAGTCACTTAGGAAAGGCTAAGAATTGAGGCACCAACTTGCTCACCAAGGAAAAGTTTGTGGGCTTGACACGTGGCGTATCCTAGCCATCGAATATAATAACTTAATTTAATGACAACCGTTGGATCAAAAATTAAATAAATTAAGAATATAAAATAGACAAAAAAAAGGGGGGGCAGCCATTCCAACCACCCCCTGCCCCCCCCCCCCCCCTTTTTTCGTGGGAAATGAAAGGAATAAAAGTAAAAAAAAGAAACAAGAGAAAAGAAAGAAAGAAGAAGAAGAGGAAGAAGGAGAAGAAAAAAAATTAAGGGTTTTGTTAAGGAATTTAAACTCTTAAACCTAGGTAAGTGTTATTTAACTTCTCTTCATCTTTTTGATATGCTAATTAGAGAGAATTAATGGCAATTAAAATCTGAAAATCTAGGGTTTATATAAGAAGAAGATGATCACATAAAAGTAAGATGAATTAATAGTTAAGAAGTTCAAATCTGAATTCTGGCAGATTTTTAGGGTCAGATTCAAACAGAATATCTGATATGTTAGGGATAGAATTAATAGTTATGATAGAAGGAAAAGTTAAAGATATATGTCCTAGCTAACAAAAGAGACCGAAATCACCTTATTTGGACAGGTGTAGTGAAAGATATGGACAGAATAGTAACCGGTGTGTAGGCTGTCGTGAGCAGTTAGGCTAACAGTTTATATGTACACTTTGTAAAAATACGCATAATCTATTTTTTATAGACTATCCGACACTTTAAGTCATAAATATAATACCTACGAGGCCCAAGTGGAATGTTATGGATTATAATTAACTTTGTTCAATTTATCTTATACTTAGTCAAATTTTAAGTCTAATTTTACAGAAATTTCGCCAGAGTTTCGCTACACCGATAAATATCCGTGAATAGTAATAGTAACTATTCACCACTCCTACATAAAAATTTCCACAAACATAAAAATTGATTGGAGTGAGATACTATATATGTGGCCAACGTGGGTGACTCAAGAGCAGTGATTGCTATTAAAAGTTGGCACATAATGCTTGCTCAAAATGAGGGTGAAGCTATGTGCGGCTAGAGTTCTGAGTGCTGATCAAATGGAAGGGTACAATGATCCTAACATACAGGCCTGAGATGATGAAGAAAGTCAGGGGGGCAATCCTCCAAGGTGCTGGGTGCAAAATTGGATGTTTCCAGGGACCATATATATTAAAAGTGTCGGGGATTGTAAAGCTCAGTCAATTATTGCTATTGCTGCTCCTGAAATTTCTGTTTCTTCAACTCATGTCCAGCCATCCGTTCTTCGTGATCATAACTGATGGAGTGTTTGAGTTTGTTACAAGCCAATCTGTTGTTCATGTGGTATGTACTTATAGTCTTTCTTTTGTTTATATGTTGTTTCCATCACTCACGCGCTGATTTTAAAATGTGTCAATTGGTTAATAATCTTTTTTGTTGCTTTTATTGGTTTTGATTATTAGAATCTTTTGTTGGAGTTTCCATGGTTTCCTGAAATTTCAGAATTGAACTCAAAAATTGACTGTAAAGCCATACCTTGGTTAAGATGAATGACATCATGTTCTATGATTGATGTAAATTTTATGATCATCATGTTTCTTACAGCAAAGTTTGATCTTCTTTTAGAGCAAAATGAATGACATGCATGCTCAAGATGACATCAAATTTCTTATATTTCAAGTGATATATATGCTCCTAACATGGAAAATATAGCATTTATGCATTATTGAGATTATTTTTCTTGCCCTGGGAAACGTTGGATTATCCTTTTTTTTTTTTTTTAAGGTTGAAGACTTTGTTTCGTATTCCATTTGAATCTTTAGTTCTAATTCCAATTATCAAGATTTTTTTTAACAAAGGTCGTATATTTCTTCATTAATTGATTAAGAATTACATTGTAAAAGAAGTTCATGTGCCCCAATATTATTCACAAAGCCTACTTACAAGTTCTCAATACAAAAACACATGTAATATTGTAGCTCTGTTGCAACAAGCTACTCATCTCAATAACACAAATAAACTTAAAAAAAAAAAATCTTCATCAAATATTGACTTCTTTTTAGTCTCTTTCACTATTGTACAAAATTTAAGTAACACACTGACAACAACATTTTGATAAGTGGGCAAATGATTTGGAATTTCAAAAAACTGAAAAGAAAGAATAGGGTATCACTTTGGTTTGCTAACTTCTTGTTTTTATTTTTGATATAGGTAAAGGGGAGATGGGAATTGAACTCAACACCACAAAGGCGGGATGATCAGCATTCTTGCTAACTCGTCTAGGACGACGTTTTTGGTAAGCCGGAGTTAGAAGTAAAAAAATCATATATTTTGGAAGATGCTGTTTGGGCTTTCTTGTAAATCCAACTGCCTGTAAGAATGCTTACAACCAAGAACAACCATATTGAAACAAGTATTATTCCGGTGGTTTGGTTTGGAAGTAAAATGGAAATTAAGGAGATAGGAGCAACAGATCCAGTAAGGAAAATGATATTCCCAATTACATGATTATATTTTGTGCCACGAATTTCTCCGTAGGCGGCAAATGCGACGGAGTAGATGAAGATGGCTAGAATAAAAACCCCAATGCTAAATGGATGGGTGTGGAATGGAGAACTATGCGGGCTCTCATATTTGATTTGCATCAGTCCAAGCAATGATCCCAAAAACAATGTGAGAACTGTTTGTAATTTCTTAATAAGCTGCTGCCGACTGTAAAAAAGAATTACAGGTTCAGATTTTTTTTAATAACAAATATATTTAAAATATTATTTTTGAGTAAGAATTAATTACTTAACTAATTAAGTAAATTGGACTACCCTACTACTTTATCAAGCTATGAGAAGTAATTTAATTTGAAGATTTATTTAATTTAATTAATAAAGTGCATTAATTCTGAAATGCCATCTCTAAGTTCTTTAAACTTGTGAAGATATAATCCGCTTGTAAAATCATAAGAATTAACTACTTGGTAAAAAACTTTTAAATTGTTTGACATAAAAAAACCTGTTTCTTTGAAATTACAATACAAATTTACAACATAAATTCAAAGGGGCATCTTATCAACAATTATCATATGGGAAATTAGAAACAAAATAAACACATATCAAGTCTAAAATTTAAACATAAAACAAGAAAAATAAACTTCATTAGCATTTTTATGAAGTAAAATAATTGAAATACACGAAGTTTATAAAGACAAATTTAAAGCTTTAATTAGTAACAGCAAAAAAAGAAAGAAAATTAGAAATTTTGTGAAAATACCATCCCTCGTTAAAGCCTCTGTCTCCTTCGTTCTTCCCTGTGGTGGTGGGTGTCTCAGTTGGGTACCCTTTCAAAAACAAACATACCATAATAAGCTCTTTCTTATTAATAATAACAACAAGAAGAAGAATTTAATTTAATTACCTGGAGGAGGCATGTTAGCTTGGTTGGTTGAGTTACCCATTTCTGACTTGGACATATTGAACCTGTTTCTCCTCTTGTAATTTTTGGTGGTAGACACAGAAATTAGATATCCTTAAACTGAGATTGGATTTGGATGTGGAGTTGCTTAATGAAGATGCAATATAATGTACAAATATTTAATTTTTAATATAAGAAAAATAATTAGGAGTGTATATTTGTGTAATGCTTTCTCTCTTCTGTAAGCATTAAGTTAAAAAAAAAAGTTTACAACTTACTTTTTCCACTAGCCGTCCGATCCATCGTGGATGATGATCCAATGGTATATTTTACCCTTTAATTTGATTTTTCAACAAAGCCACTGTTTAACTTAATTTGAGTTACCCATTTCTGACTTGGACATATTGAACCTGTTTCTCCTCTTGTAATTTTTGGTGGTAGACACAGAAATTAGATATCCTTAAACTGAGATTGGATTTGGATGTGGAGTTGCTTATATAGATGCTGCGGCCTTCGCCAAAAAAAAAAAAAAAGATGCTGCGGCCTTAATGTGAATACGTAAAAATTGTTCGATGATTAAGATTTCGAACAAGCTTTGCGTCTCGACCAGCACCAGCACCAGCACCACTTGTCACTTATTGATTCCTAAAGCTGCTTCATATTTTTCATATAATCTTTCCCTCACTTGAAGCCCAGAGCCTCCACCTCACCCATTTTTTTAAATTACACTTTTTAAACATTATTTTCCAATCAATTATATATATATATATATATATAATATTCTGAAATTTGATAACACCGGAAGTACAAGTAATCAAATGAGTAGATAGAAATAAGGGACAATTAACAAAAAATTGTGAGAATAGTATATCATAAAAGAAGGTAAATAAATGACAGAAAAACGGTAAACAAAGAAAGACAATGAAGTAAAAAATATGGTAGATACGAAGTAAATAAAAGTAAATAAATTATAAGTAAAGCAGATAAATAATAAACGAAAAATAAATAAACAGAGAAATGAAGAAATATGCAAATTATATACGAGTTGTACACAGAGGAATAAGGAAATCGAGTATAGACGTAACACTCGACAAATGTAGATACAGATTATGCAGTCTAGGCATGTGGACTCGAAAGGATTGCGGAGAAATTCGCCAAACCTCCGAAGTTAAACATGCTCAAGTTAAGGTCAAAGTTAGGATGGGTGACCTCCTTGGGAAGTTAACCCTAAATATGTAAATTCGGCAATATGAATTACAATAGGGCTACAGACAAGCGCCGACTGTACTCAGGAGGCAAAATAGGGCCCTGGGAGTCAACGGGACCTAACGGAAATTTTGAAAAAAGTCAAGGACTAAAATATAATTTTTCTAAAAGTTGTATAAAACCTTGATAATATATTAAATATGAGATCCCGAGAATAAATGGATTGTAATGGTGTAATTGTTGTAGCTTTCGGAATAGCATGTATGGAGAATTTAGACTTACGCAGAACCTGCGAGTTTGCCTTAGATTTCGGACCCCAAGACGGTCTATTCTGTAAAAGTGTAAAATATAAAAGTTGTTCATTTATGTGTTAGCTAAATCTAGAAACTAAAACCACCTAATTTGGATTTGTACGGACAAAGGTATGACCGAATTAGTAGGCGGTGCGGCTGGGTCCGACAGAAAACGACTATAAAAATTATCTGTAACTCGAATGGATCTGAAATCTTAATACGACATATATTTAGATATATAGTTTCATTTGATACAAGAATTATTGAATTTAGAATAATATACAAAAAGTTATTAATAAAATACTGCAGCAAGGTTAAGAAGAACCTTAAAAGGACCTAAATGGAATTTCTTTAAAAGGCAAGGACAAGGTTGGACATGGGGTTTCGGAAGTTCTTAATAGTGCCTATATTTGACCTTACAAGTGAATTCGCGAGATTAATCGGGCCATAGCGTTTTTAACGCTGCGCCACGGTTTCTTCCATTATACTCATCATTCGTGCGTTTTCGGCAGAAACCATTTTAAATAATTAATATAATGTACAAATATTTAATTTTTAATATAAGAAAAATAATTATGAGTATATGTTTGTGTGTGTGTCCTATATGGTTGTCCTTTCTATAAAAGAACTTATTGCTCAACTTATTATTTATTTTCTTCATATAATTCTCAATTATTTTAAAGAGGCAAAATTGACAGTTACCTTTAAAAAGTTAAGGAAGAAAATTGATAGAATTTGATTATGGAGGCGGAAAATGAAATTGCAGAATGGAGCCCATTATATACAATATAATACTCATACTAACTTTTAATTATAATATTAATACTAATAGTATTAAATTATTATTTATGAAACAATTATTTTAATTAGAATATAATGTTAGGATGCATTAATTAATAATGGAACAAATAATCTCTAAAAATATATATATAATAGAACAAAAATTTATCTTGAGTCACAAACAAATAAGTTAGGAAGTGTTTAATTTTTACATTATATTTATTAAATTAGTTAATTATTTGTTATATATATACTATAAGATGTCAGATATAATTGAACAGAAGCTAAAAACTCAGATTATCATGAATATTAACTGTATATTTATTCTGTTGTACAATGCTTATCAGTGTCTATTTTTATTACTTGCTAGACTTATGGTGTATATGGTTGTACAGTATAAAACCTATCTGACGGTTATTTACAAATGGGTTAGCTTATTTAACAAGCTGACAGTGTAGCAATCCTAGTGATTTGTTCTAATTAGATGGTGAATTAAATATTTTGCTAAGCCATACAAATTGACCCGGATCTATTTTAGTGAAAATCCGTTTGGCTTATTGACTTTGGAAACCCTACTCTCCATTTCTGCCATCTTACTTTGAATTCAAAAGACTCTCTCTAGTCCGTTGAATAATTTATTTATAAAATATACTACAATTTTTATTTGAGGTGGAATCGTATTACGATTCAAAAATTTCTAATTCAAGGTAGAATCGCAAGTTTAATAACATTTACAAATGGTGAATTTATTTATAAAAGATATTTGGTGTTGTCAGATTTTTATTAAGTTTTTTAGCCAATTTCTTTTCTATGTAGCGCCCTATACAATTTGATTAGGATTTTTTTAACCTTTTGTTCTTGCAAAAGTAAAACACCCTTCGCAGTTTTACAGGAAATCTAGCTTGAGTAGACATGGCCAAAAGCTGGACCAAATAGGGGCGGACCCAGAAATTATTTTCAGGTGGGCGAATTTTAAATTAATGATAATAGAAATATAAAAAATACTAATTTATATTTTATTATCAAATTTTGATATAATATATATATTTTTTACTATTTAGATTATAATAATAATTTATAATATATTATTATTTTAATATTTATTTTAAAATTTATTATTATTATTATTATTATTATTAAAATAACATTTTCTTATGTTAGAAACAATATTTATATTTTTGTAATATCAAATTATATATATATATATATATATATATATATATATATATATATATATGATAATTGATTGGAAAATAATGTTTAAAAAGTGTAATTTAAAAAGATAACAACTCAATTGATTGGAGAAATTTCATTAAACAATGAATATGACAATAAAAAAAATTAAATTTTACATATTAATAATTTAGTTATTGCTAAAAAAATTTATTAAATACTAAATAAATAAATGAAAAAAATTTAAAATGGGTGAGGTGGACTTGAAGTTCTGGGCTTCAAGTGAGCGCCCGTGGCAATAGATATGCCCCGGCAGCAAAGGAAAAGAATCAATAGGTGGGTGAATGTCTATTAAAGCTCATGCATGTGATGAAAATTTCCCCTTGCATAAACCAATCCTCAAACACCCCGTGTATATAATGGGCTATGTCATTTTCCGCGTCCATAATCAAATTCAATAATTTTCCTTTTTAACTTTTCAAAAGTAGCGGTCAATTACCAATAGGTTCTTTCATAGAAAGAACAAACTTACGAGATCACACACAGACAAATATACACTCCTAAACCAATAGGTTCTTCCATAGAAAGAACAAACTTACGAGATCACACACAGACAAATATACACTCCTAATTATTTTTCTTATATTAAAAATTAAATATTTGTACATTATATTGCATCTATATAAGCAACTACACATCCAAATCCAATCTCAGTTTAAGGAAATCTAATTTTTGTGGCTACCACCAAAAATTACAAGAGGAGAAACAGGTTCAATATGTCCAAGTCAGAAATGGGTAACTCAACAAACCAAGCTAACGTGCCTCCTCCAGGTAATTAAATTAAATTCTTCTTCTTGTTGTTATTATTAATAAGAAAGAGCTTATTATGGTATGTTTGTTTTTGAAGGGTACCCAACTGAGATAGCCACCACCACAGGGAAGAACAAAGGAGACAGGGGCTTTAATGAAGGATGGTATGTTCACAAAATTTCTAATTTTCTTTCTTTTTTTTGCTTTTACTAATTAAAGCTTTAAATTAATCTTTATAAACTTCGTGTATTTCAATTATTTGAGTTCATAAAAAATGCTAATGAAGTTTATTTTTCTTGTTATATGTTTAAATTTTAGACTTCATATGTGTTTATTTTGTTTCTAATTTCCCATATGATAATTGATAAGATGCCCTTTGAATTTATGCTGTACAATTTGAATTGTATTTTCAAAGAAACAGGTTTTTTATGTCAAACAATTTAAAAGTTTTTTACCAAGTAGTTAATTCTTATGATTTTATGAGCGGATTATGTCTTCACAAGTTTGAAGAGCTTAGTCCATAAAAATGTCGGAATTAATGTACTGTATTAATTAAATTAAATAAATCTTCAAACATGCCACAATTAAATTAAATTACTTCTCATGGCTAGATAAAGCAGTAGGGTAGTCCAATTTACTTAATTAGTTAAGTAATTAATTCTTAATCAAAAATAATATTTTAAATATATTTGTTATTAAAAAAAATCTGAACCTATAATATTTATTTTTACAGTTGGCAGCAGCTTATTAAGAAATTACAAGCAGTCCTCACATTGTTTTTGGGATCATTGCTTCGACTGATGCAAATCAAATATCAGACCCCGCATAGTTCTCCATTCCACACCCATCCATTCAGCATTGGGGTTTTTATTCTAGCCATCTTCATCTACTCCGTCGCATTTGCCGCCTACGGAGAAATTCGTGGCACAAAATATAATCATGTAATTGGGAATATTATTTTTCTTACTGGATCTGTTGCTCCTATCTCTTTAATTTCCATTTTACTTTCAAACCAAACCACCGGAATAATACTTGTTTCAATATGGTTGTTCTTGGTTGTAAGCATTCTTACAGGCAGTTGGATTTACAAGAAAGCCCAAACAGCATATTCCAACATATATGATTTTTTTACTTCCAACGCCAGTTAGCAAGAATGTTGATCATCCCACCTTTGTGGTGTTGAGTTCAATTCCCATCTCCCTTTTACCTATATCAAAAATAAAAATAAGAAGTTAGCAAACCAAAATGATACCCTATTCTTTCTTTTCAGTTTTTTGAAATTCCAAATCATTTGCCCACTTATCAAAATGTTGTTGTCAGTGTGTTACTAAAATTTTGTACAATAGTGAAAGAGACTAAAAAGAAGTCAATATTTGATGAAGGTTTTTTTTTTTAGTTTATTTGTGTTATTGAGATAAGTAGCTTGTTGCAACAGAGCTACAATATTACATGTGTTTTTGTATTGAGAACTTGTAAGTAGGTTTTGTGAATAATATTGGAGCACAGGAACTTCTTTTGCAATGTAATGCTTAATCAATTAATGAAGAAATATATGACCTCTTTAAAAAAAAAAAATCTTGATAATTGGAATTAGAACTAAAGATTCAAATGGAATACGAAACAAAGTCTTCAACCTTTAAAAAAAAAAGATAATCCCACGTTTCCCAGGGCCAAAAAAAATAATCTCAATAATGCATGAATGCTATATTTTCCATGTTAGGAGCATATATATCGCTTGAAACATAAGAGATTTGATGTCGTCATGAGCATGCATGTCATTCATTTTGCTCTAAAAAAAGATCAAACTATGCTGTAAGGAACATGATGATCATAAAATTAACATCAATCATAGAACATGATGTCATTCATCTTGACAAAGGTATGGCTTTACAGTCAATTTCTGAGTTCAATTCTGAAATTTCAGGAAACCATGGAAACTCCAACAAAAGATTCTAATAATCAGAACCAATAAAAGCAACAAAAAAGATTATTAACCAATTGACACATTTTAAAATCAGCGTGTGAATGACGGAAACAACATATAAACAAAAGAAAGACTACAAGTACATACCACATGAACAACAGATTGGCATGTAAGAAACTCGAACACTCCATCAGTTGTGATCACGAAGAACGGATGGCTGGACATGAGTTGAAGAAACAGAAATTTCAGGAACAGCAATAACACCAATTGACTGAGCTGTACTATCCCCGACACTTTTAGTATATACGGTCCCCGGAAACATCCAATTTTGCACCCAGCACCTTAGAGGATTGCCCCCTGACTTTCTTCATCATCCCAGGTCTGTATGTTAGGATCATTGTACCCTTCCACTTGATCAACACTCAGAACTCTAGCCGCACATAGCTTCACCCTCATTCTGAGCAAGCATTCTGTGCCAACTTTTAATAGCAATTACTGCTCTTGAATCACCCACGTTGGCCACATATATAGTATCTCACTCCAATAACAAGAACGGTTCTGCTGGCCCAAAAGCCCAAACCTTTTTTTTTTTTGCCCTTTTATGATGTTGGCCCAAACCAATTTATCTCATGTTCTCCCCCAATTTTTCCATTTGCTGCAACGGCTAATTGAAGAAAAACAAAAATGGAGCAGCTTGTGCAACGGTCAAAAATAAACTATGGAAAGAAGCCACTGGACTCAATTGAGCAAAGATTTATCAAGAAGACAGGTGTGACAAAAGTCTGTAAGATTGAGCTCCGAGAGCAATGCCGATCGAGGGGGGAAAAAATCCTATTTCCCATGATTTCTTCAATCAAGAATTAAAGTTTGAAATTGTAAGTTTCTAGAACTCTTGTATTGCTAGAACAGGGGAGAAGATAGTTTCATTATCTTTAATATTCAAAATAATCTTTCCAACAAATTCCATGAATTCTGTTCATAAAAATGATTTTCATATTTGATAATATATTTTTTTTCCAGTAAATGTGTTTTCAAAACTTAAATGAGTTCTTTACTTGCCTTAATTGATTTCTAACAGTAAAACCAAATTTGGGTATAAATAGAGAATGGTTTTCAGAAGCTGTATACAAGCAGTAAGTTTTGGATATAAGTAAGGCAAGAAGAATTGGAAAAGGTAATGTTGGATCAAAGCTTGCTAGTGGAAATAAAGAGAACTTGGGATATTTTAGCGACCAACACGTTCTTCTCCTTGTACCACTCAGTCATACAATCATCAATCTTACTACAATGTAAGTCTGAGATTGTCCTAAAAATGCACAATAGAGGATCACTTAACAATGTGGGATTACTAGCTAGCTAATATCACAAAATCAACTATCCTCACCTTGTATAATACTACCTCCAATTTTTTCATTTCTTTACACCCTAAAAACACAAATACCAATACAACCCTACTTTTCACTAATACCAATACAAAATAATAATAAACAATTATCAACCATTTATAACGCTTACTTTTTCACCAATACCAATACAGAAATAATAATAAACAATTAAACCTACTTACCCAAAAAGGAAACGTAAACAATTGAAAAAATTTATCAAAAATGGAAACGTAAACAATTGAAAAAATTGGAGGTAGTAATCGATTAATTGAAGCAAGACTCCAATCAGGATGCAAATTTTTAAGTAGACCATCAATGTCAATGTCAGGGTTTAATAATTTGATCCTGCTGATGGGTTTTTAAAATTAATCATAAATAAGAAAAGACTCGCTTTCAATCGCAAAATTTCCCCTTTTAATAATCAAATCAAGCACGAGCGATTTATAACTCAAATTGTGAACACAGAAAAGTAAATCTTAAACAAAAACGAAAATACGGACCTGTAAGTAGAGAGAGTTTGGTTGCCTTTTTAAGAAATCCTCCATTTCTTTCGCCCCCTGCTATTTTGATTTTCCTGTTTGAACATGACGATGGAAGAGGTCACTGCAATTTCATCGTCTCTTGTATTTATTTCGTCTCCCATTTTTCTGTGGAGGAGATTTCAGCACAACCCATTCCGAATTGCAAGCTCATAAATATTTGTCCCATTATGTCAAGTTGTAGAAAGTGCCTGTACTTTTCATTTATTATTATATTCTTAACTTGAATTAAAATACGTGTGGGTCCCATATTTAAAGGGCCATCTTCATTGCCTACTGCAAATTCTTCACTAGCTAATGAAGCTGCCTAGGGGTGTTCATTCGGGTACGGGTAAAACGGGTAAATCGGGTAATTCGGGTAAAACGGGTAATTCGGGTAAGTTAATTCGGGCAAAACGGGTAATTCGGGCAAAACATATAGTTAATTCGGGTAATTCGGGCAATAAGCGGGTAACAAATTTTTTTGCCCGAATTACCCGTTCTACCCGAATAACAAAACGACGTCGTTTAATCTATAATTTTCATTTTAATGTTTTCTCTTCTTTATTTCCAAAAATATAATTTCCTTTCCTTGTTCTTTAGAAACTACTACTCATACTT